>APFE030623197.1:93039-142835 GCA_000404065.3 Pinus taeda
TATCCATTGGGTTGGATAACCAAGGATAAAAATCTTTAGGTCACAAGGAAATTCGTTTTCAGGTTTGCTATTACTACCAATTTCGTTAATGAATTCGAATTAGATGTAGTGCCGCTGGATATTTTTGGAATTGTGTTGGGAAGCCCTTATATGTATGCCCGGAAAGCCATTTTCTATAGATTTGAGAACAAATTTCATTTGTTCAAAGATCGAGTGGATTATATTGTGAGAGCCCATCATAGAAATCTCAATCTCTCTTTAGCAAGCGCAGGGTAAATGTAGTGACTAGTCAATTCCAACAAGAATCTCGTGCTCCTTATGATCAAGCAGAAGAATGATACAGAGTGTGATTCCTTTGCAAGTTGTGATGTGAAGCTAAAAGCCAAATTGGTTGATGCGGTCAATCAATATGGAGATGTGTTTCAAGAACCAAAGGGATTGCCACCAAAAAGGGGAACTCAACATGAAATTCAGCTACAACAAGACTGTCCACTCCCAAATATTGGTATGTATCAAATGTCAATTCTGAAAAGTTTAGAAATTAAGAAACAAGTCCAAGAATTGTTAGATAAAGGATTAATTCCTATACTTTGCGATGTGGTTCACCAATTGTTTTGGTACCCAATAAAGATGGAACCTGGCGCATGTGTGTAGATTATTGAGCTTTGAATAAAATTACCATAAAGAATCGACACCCACTGTCTAGAATAGATGATTTGCTAGATCAGTTGGAGAATGCAAAATATTTCACTAAATTATACTTGAGAAGTGGATATCATCAAGTTAGAATAGCTGAGGAGGATATTTGGAAGACTGCTTTTAAAACCAAACAGGGATTGTTTGAGTGGTTGGTTATGTCTTTCGGTCTTTGTAGCGCTCCAGTTACATTCATGAGAGTTATGAATGATGTTTTAAGATCCTTTCTTGATGAGCTTGTAAATGTCTATTTAGATGATATTTTGATATTCAACAAATAACAAGAAGAGCATGTCAAGCATGTGAGGAAAGTGTTGAATGTCTTGAAAAAATAACAGTTATTTCTGAAGATGTCTAAATGTGAATTCGGGAAAACTTCCTTATTGTATTTGGGCCACATAGTTGGAGGAGGTAAGCCGAAGATTGACCCCTCTAAAGTTCCGGTCACTGTGAATTAGCCAATACCCAAATCAGTCACAGAAGTAAGGAATTTTCTGGGAGCAGCGCAGTATTGGAGGAAGTTCATTGCCAATTTCTCTTGCATAGCAGCTCCACTACATGCTTTGACCGGCGTGAAGGTTGTCTTCCAGTGGGGAGGCAAAAAAAAAACATTCGATGATTTAAAACAAAAGATCATTTCAGCCCGAGTTTTAGCATTGTCAAAATTGAAAAACCATTTGAAATACAAACAGATGCAAGTGACTACACCATGGGTGCAGTTCTTTTACAACATGGTAAGCCCATTTCATTTCATTCTAATATTTTTAATGTTGGTGTTATTAACTATCCTACATATGATAAAGAGATTTACGCATTGGTGCAAAGTGTGAAGAAATGGAAGCATTACTTAATGGAAAAAGAAACCATCATTCACACCAATCATCAACCTTTGAAATATTTGCAACCTTAAACAAAATTGTAGCAGTCAAGGCACTTTTGTTGGATGGGATTGTTACATCAATTCCACTTGGTAATCAGGTACAAGAAAGTTATTTATAACAAAGTTTTTGATATGCTTTCTAGACCGGTTGTTAATGTAGCCATTTTACTCAAGAATCATGCTTTTTTGCTTGAAAGTTATGTTGAACAATACATACATGATGCTGACTTTCAAGAGGTGTATTCAAACTTGAGTTAAGGCCACCAAGTTAAGGAATTAGACTACCATGTACATGATAATCTATTGTATCATTTGGGAAAACTTTGTGTTCCACAGGGAGAGAGAGTAAATGTCACAAGGGAAGCCCACACTTATCTTATTGATGGACATTTCGGTGTAAGTAAAACAACGGAAAATATTCAGAGGTATTTACACTGGCCTCGTATGCTTGAAAGTGACACGTTTTATTAGAGGTTGTTCATTGTGTGTAGTCAGTAAGACTAGTAATAGGAAATTAGGATTGTACACACCACTTCTAGTACCTTCACGTCCATGGGAGAGTGCTTCTATGGATTTTTTAGTAGGGAGAGTGCTTCATGATTAATTGTACGTAGTTGTGGATAGGTTCAGCAAGATGTGCATATTAATGCAGTGTAAAAAAAATTACAGTTGAACAAACAACTCAAATTTTCTTTCAAAATGTATGGGTTCATTTTGGATTTCCTACTTCTATTGTAAGTGAACGTGATTCCTGATTTGTTGGGAGTTTTTGCTCAAATTTATGGAACTTGATGGACACCGATTTGAAGAAAAGTTGCAGCCTTCCATCTGCAAACAGATGGTCAAACTGAAGTGGTTAATAGGACAGTTAGTCATTTTCTAAGAGGATATTGCAGCAAACATCCTAAGTTGTGGGATGAACAATTGCATTATATGCATCATGCTTACAAGTGAGAAAAACAATATTCTACTCTAACTTTTCCTTTTGAGGCATGTCTTGGTTATTTTCCTAAATCGCCTTTGGATTTCATCTTTGAGAAATATGTAGTTGTAGATCGACATAGCGACATAGACAAAGCAAAGAAATTCATTGAGAAAATTCAGTTGATTCACCAAACAGTTCAAGAACAACTAGAAAAGAGTCAAGGCAAGTATAAGGCAAGGCATGATAAGCATCATGTGGATCATCAGTTTCAAGTATGTGATGAAGTTTGGCTTTACATTAGCAAGGAAAGGCTTCAAGGTGAAGGTAAAACCTGAAACCAATATGTTATGGTCCATTTAAAATTCTAGAAAAGATTGGTAATAATGCTTTCAAGCTTGATTTGCCTTCATATATGCAAATTTATTCCATTGCTAATGTTGAAAATTTGAGATTGTATGAGCCTACTTTGATTGAAGATCAAGGAGAAAGTGTATAGATTCCATCAATTGAAGATTTTTCTCCATAATTTCTTGATGAGCTTCAACAAGACACCATACTTGATAGAAGAACAAGGTCATCAAAGAGGGGAAATGTTGATTATCTTCGAGTGGGTCTCAAAGGTACAAATCCATCAAAGGCCAAATGGATTGAAGAGGGGAAGGTGAGGGAATAATACCCTCATCTTTTCAATAACTGAAAATAACCTTTTGGGGTGCAAAAGCTTCCGGTGGGGAGGAGTAATTAGGGGCTCAAAATTATTCTAAAAAAATCGAATTGTCAGAATTTTTTTAAACTCGACTTCAGATCGAAGAGCTCGTCATTCTGAATCTAACGGTGTGAATGACACTCAAATCCAAGCTCATATGCAGAAATTATAGCAAGTAAAAGTTCAGGTTTGACTTGGACACGTGGCAAGATTGGATGATGTGGCAAAGTCATTTAGCGAATGAGGAGGCACCAAGTGGCAAGCTTCCATTGGCCCCCGCATGTCACAAATCACAGTTGCAGGCAGTTCGACATTAGAAATCATCCCCTGAGTAGGGAAGGATGCGATGTATTAGTCAGAGTTGCGATTGGGATGGATCACAATCATAGATCGGCGAAGGGAACAACACTACAGAATTGGCCCCGGCAAGTACCATGTTGTGATAAGAGATTGCAATCGCAACCCATAGAAGGCAGAGTCTCACATTTTATTACTGTTGATTCACTGCTGATTGCAGTGTGCGATGGGATCTCTGAAGCAATAAGTTATGCATTCCAGTTAATAATCTCATCAAGTACGTCGATATCGAATCACACAATCACCTGTTTTGTTCAAAAGACCATAAGACCGCTAGGTTTTTACGACGATTGTGATATGAGATAAAGATAGGCGGTGTTGATACGTTATGGCTCGCTACACAGCAAAATTCTCGTTCAGTTAGTGGATTTTGCAGTGAATTTGTGGGATTACGTCAGTTTTAGAGCAATTTGTGGAACAAATAGTTGGGAAACTAGGAGAAGTCATAACTTCTTCAGTTTTCCACCAAATTGGTTGCAAAAGAAGTCTATATAGCCATTTTTTAGTATTCCAAACTCATTGAGACAGTTTTCAGAGGAATTTGAGCATTGTAAACACACTTTGTTGTAATTTTAAGCATAATAGAGAGGCCTAAGCATCAGAAGCTGGACCAAGGAAACGTACCCCAAGAGGGGTAAACTCCTCATCAAATCTCTGTTTTGTGTGTTGTATTTTGATGTTCTTTGCTGTTATTTTTTTGTTGTTCAGCATATGTTTTATGTTAAATTGTTTATAACATTTACATAAGAAACTCTCATGGGAATTAGTTAATTAAGAAAAAAGTTGAATCCTTAAGCACTTGATAAGCAAATCATAAGCATCTTGGGTTATATTCTGAAAGGGGAATTAGCACAACAGTACTAATCTTATCCATTTCATATCACCAACCATATATTTTGATCAAGGAAGCCTTTTCAAATTTCAATATATTGTTGGAAAACCTCTTCTAAACACTATTCCTCCAGGTCACTTGCACAAACATCCGAGATGATTATTTAAGGAAAAAATAGGTCAAATATAGGGTTGTAAATAAGCACTTATTCACCTATCTACTTGCAACCACCTGAGTTGTGGCACTCCTTTTGACATCAGTGCCAACAAATTTTCAAACTTACCCCACTTTGGCATTAATGGAAACACCAAAAACATTGAAAACAATCATAAAAGAAATGCTTTGCTTCTCTCCCCCTTTGAAATCAATCACAAAGAGAATAATAAGCCCCCTACAGCCAATATCCCCCCTGCTTGCTCATCTTGTGGACATAGCAACTCCTTTTTGATATGTTGAGTGCTTTTTAGCTACTTTTCTTCCTCTTGGGGAATATTTAGTAGAGGGAGGTAAGAGGAACTACCCCAATCTTTGCCTTAAGTACTCAAATATATCTATTGGGAGAGGTTTGGTGAATATATCAACTACCTGCTCTTTTGTAGGTATATATTCCAACTTTACAATATGATTTTCAACTTTCTCTCTAAGGAAATGGTACTTGATTGGAATATGATTTGTCTTTGAATGAAAAACAATATTCTTGGACATGTTGATTGCACTTGTGTTATCATAGATTATTGGCATGGGTTGATTATATATCACTTGCACATCTTGTAAAGTTTGTTTCATCCATAATAGCTAAGTGCAACAAGAAGTTGTTGGTGTATATTCTTCTTAAACAATAGAGAGAGAGAAATTGAAGCTTGCTTCTTGCTCAACCATGAAACAATACATTCACTAAGAAAGAAAGCACCACCACTAGTGCTTTTTCGATCACCTAGATCACCTGCCCAATCAACATTAGTAAAACCAGCTAGTGAAAAATATTTACCTCTAGGGTAACAAAGACCATAATTCATTATGTCTCTTAAGTATATGAGAATCCTCTTGGATGCAAGGAGGTGATTCTTTCTAGGGTCTGCTTGAAATCTTCCAACAATATCAAGTGTTTTCATAATGTCTAGTCTAGAGGTTGTCAAGTATAAGATGCAACCAATAATATATCTATATAAAGTCGGATCCACCTCTGGTGATTCATCAGTCTTGCTGAGTTTTCATCCTGTAACCATTGGAGTGCTTGCCAAAGAACATTCGTCCATGTTGAATTTCTTCAAAACTTCCTTGAGATACTTTCCTTGTGAGATAAAAATTCCTTTTGAAGATTGTGCAATCTGCAAACCAAGGAAATAAGAAAGTTCTCGAAGCATAAACATCTCAAATTCAACCTTCATATCAACTGCAAACTAACAATTTAGATAATCTGAATCACTAGAAAAAAAATATATATATATATCTTCAACATAGACAACCAGTACTAACGATTTTTCATCATTGAATTTCACATGTAAATTGTTGTCAGTTATGTTGATTTTTATAGGGTCTTCTATAGTGATATTTAATTCAAATGTTTTAGATATTTTTCACATTCTTATTCATTATTCCATCATTAATAAATTACACAAAATACATCAAAAGAATAATATTTATGACAGTAGGATCATGAAGAGAAAACCATAGAAATAACACAAGAGTTTACCCTAGGAAAATCCACATGGGGGAAAACCTAGCAACCTTATCCTTAGAGAAATCATTATGTTCAATAGAGATACATTAGTGAAATACATGGTCAAACAAACTTATAATATAGCTAGGTAAAACCTGTTCCATAAGCCTCCTAGTCAAGTCAACTGGCTCCCCAATAACTTTGGCTTAGTCTGCTTTGCTAGGGCATAATTCTAGTCTCAAGTTTTTCCCTAGAGGAGTTTAGTACTACTACCTTTCATATGGATTTCTTCCTTATAAATTCGCTTGTCTTAGATAAACCCTTTGTTGGCCTCAAATAATTCTCCTCGCTGACCTTATATTTGTCCTCTTTACTAGACTCGACCTCTTCTTTTCTTGCTTCAAACTCCTTCTTCGCTAACCTCAAACAGAAAAAATCGAATTGTTTTCTTGTAAAGGAGGTTTAATGCCTCACATTTATAATATTCTATTGGGATAAAAGGGTGTCTCTTAGGATGGAGCTGAGTTAACTAGGAGAGGCCAACTTGGCTTATTTTGGAGCCAATAGTTTGTTTCAAAGTTTTCAAATTTTCTCCTTTTTCAAAGGACATGAAGACCATGCCTTCAATACTTTTATTTAGACCATAACATGAAGAGAATAATTTACACAAATACATCAATGACCAAAAATGATAATTATGAAGTCTGAACATAGCTACAAAAATTCAACAAGATGTGCCACTTTTAAAACCACAATTTAGGAAATAACCAACTTGGAAGCCCTTGGGGATTGATAAATACCATACAAGGCCTTTTTTAGCCTACAAACATAATTGGGGTTATCTGATAATTGAAAACCAACAAGCTGCTCAATATAGACTTCTTCTTGCAATTATCCATTTAAAAGGAAAATTTGACATTCGTCTGATATATTTTGAATTTTTTGAAACTAGCAAAATCCAATAACATATGAATTGCTTCTAATCGTGCAACAAGAGAAAAAGAATAATCAAAATACAAACCTTCAATTTGTTCACACTATTTTCCGTTTGGTTTTTGTATATAATATTAATATATATATTATATTATATATAAATATATATATATATATATATATATATATATATATACTATATATATATATATATTTTTATGAGACCCACTTCGTGCCAATAACATTCATATTTGTTGGTCTTGGAACAAGCTACCATGTCTGTTTTTTCTCGATTTGATCAAGCTCTTCGTTCATGGCCTTTAAACCAATTGTCACCTTGGTTGCCCAAGAAAAATCATTTGGTTCCACCATAGAAAACAAAGCTACATGCACTTGAGTAAGGGGATTTATAAGCCTTCTTCTTGTTAGAACACCTATATTCAAGTCACTAATAATTTGGTCAGTTGGGTGATGTTTTTACAAATACCTTGTAGGATCTTTGGATTGTAGACTGATGGGTTCTTCAAAGTATTTATCTTTAAATGGCTCATCAACCTTCTCATTATTGCTAACTGGATTATTGGAGTTGATATTCACTAGTTGATTGTCTTCATAATCAATGTGCTCATTAACTTTAACATCAATGCAATTACTTATTTTTATTGTATTCTTATTGTACCATCTATATTCCTTGCTATTTTGAGCGTACCCAAGGAAAATACCTTCATCAATTCTTGCATCAAACTTACCAAGCTATTCATCATTCTTCTTGATATAACACTTGCTTCCAAATACTATGAAATGTTTGATTGTAGCAGGTCTACCATACCAAAGCTCATATGGGGTTTTATCACTGTTTTGTCTCAAGTGTGTCTTGCTTAAAATAACTACTATTGTGTGAACGGCTTCAACCCAAAATCTATGTGGTATACCATTTTATCTTACCATGGCTTTAGCCATCTGCTGGACATATATGTTGGCTCTCTTTGCTACTCCATTATGTTGTGGATTATCTACTATGGTAAACTATCTTTTGATGCCATGTTCTTTGCAAAAATCATCAAACTCTTTGGAGGTAAACTCACCATGATTATCAAACCTTATGCATTTGATTTTACAGTCTGCTTCATTTTCAACCATGGCCTTAAAGTTCTTGAACTTTTCAAATGAGCTGAAATTGAAGGAGAACTTCTCCTTCCTAGAAAGTGATCATTCTTTGATGCTTTGCACGGAAAAATGGGTCTTATGATAAAACAGGTTTTCAAAGGTATCTTCAAGGTATATGAGTTATTTTTTCATGTAAACTTAATACATAAGCAACATCTCATCATTTAACTCATATAGCCATTCATGAAGAGAAACAAAAAAGAATTTGGTGACAGATTTCACCCCTCCTGGGCTACATCTCTAGGCCTGTCAACATAGCTAGACCACTCCATATATTTAGTGAAAAGGAGTACATAAAGTTTGCTGATAAAACAAGTGGCTAGTTTCCCCTTCAAGGAAATATCTCCTGCAAAGAGCTCTCACTATAAATAACATGACAGCCAACTGTTAATCATGAAACCATCAACAATAAATGGTGTTTCCTACAAAGACCCAATAATCTATCTGAAAATGAGCATACAAGTACTTCAACTCCACATTGAGGTACAAAAATAAAGATTTCCTCAACAATATATAGTGAAAAAAGACAAAATGAGTTGCACCCTACAAGTCACAGTTGTTGCAGTAAACTTTTGAAGGTAAGAAAACCCTAAAAAGCCTTCCCTATGCTCAAAAATATTCAAGAACTGCTCCAAAACACTGATTGATCCATACACCCATGGAATTGAATCTAAAGAAAATCTCTTTAGTTGTACTCCCATCAATAAATAGAGGTCACCATTAGATCCAGAATGTCCAAAAACTCCCATCTAGACTCTTCTTGAGCTCAAAAGGCAAAAAAACACTTCATCTTATGGCTCTCACAAGTTCTGAAAACTCCTTCTCTGTTATCCATCCTACAAAATGGATAAACAGTCTAACAGTGTGTTGTACTGTTCAAAACCCCAATTTTAATATATTATAAATTTCCTATGAAATTTATTATATTAAATAGCGACCCTTTAGTTTTATAAAATCAACATAAAAATTGTCAATAAGGAACTATAACAAAAGTTTAATACTTAGGTTTTTTAATTAAAACCCAGGTATTAAACCTTGTTTATCCAAAAAACCAAATTTTAATAGCCCTCGAGAACAAAACTATACTTAGGCTTCAAAAACCTTAAGTATTAAAAAATATGGGTTATTTAATAAAAAAACAAAAAATAATCGGAGTTTTTAATTCCCAAAGGTTTTATCTTTATAAACTCCGACTCATTCAAATCCCGCATCACAAAGTTTCTAAAGGCTAAGCCTTCCCCGCATCGCAAATAAACAAAGTTTCATAAAGAAAATACCCCTCTGCCAACTCCATTTCAATTGCAGTATAAACCGGACCTGCGGGGATTATTCAACACACTTCATAAAATCCCGCATCCGTGACTATCGTAAAAATTCCAAAAAACTTAAGTCTTAACCTTAAATCCATTGTGATTGCGATTAGTCCTGGACCCGACGAGAAAATCAACTTCACTTAATTAAAATCCCGTGTCTGCGCATCGCAAGAACTATTGCCCAAGTCTCACTACCTATCTCTTTCGCGATATGCGATACCCAACAAGATTATCCATTGCAATTCATAAATTCCCCGCATCCACAGCTATTTCAAAAGGTTCCAAAAAGTTTAAGTCCATACTACTGCCTTATCCCAATTGCAATATGTGATTAAGCGCAAACCTGACAGGATTATAAAATCCATTCCATAAATCCCCTGCATCTAGAGCTATCACAGTTTCCAAAAGTCCATGCCCCACTACCTATGCCAATTTTCAATTGTGATTAAGCCAGCCGACCACCGATTGCGATATGCGATAAAGCCCCAGACCCAACAGGATTATCCACTACAATTCAAAAACCCCTGCGTCAACGGCTATCGCAAATTCCAAAGAGTCATGCCTCATTTGAACTGTGATTGTGATATCCTTCCTCATGTAGATTGCAATATGATGTCATTTGTGATGTCATAGTCCATTTCATCTGCCATGCAATTGCCACATTATTATTCCACGTGATCCTCCATGTCATCCACCACATCACTATGATATCATCTCACACTTCACAATTGCAAGTTTTAAAGAGACACGGTTTATAACATCACATCCACTTTTCTGAACACTGACTGCAATATGTTTTAAGAAAGCCCCTTTTTTATTTTGTTTAAGAATACTCCAGGCTTTAAAATGATTGCGATTATTCTGAGTTCTACCCCCTGTCTAAAAGTGATTGCGATTTATGTTAAAACATTAAAATCCAACTTGCCTTATCACATGAATCACTCTGCATTCCTCTCCATGATGGTTGTATTCAGAATTTATTGCAACTGTACATTTTTCTTGATTTCATGCAAAAGTGATTTGTTTCAAATAAGACTCGCTTGTCCGTTTCATTTATTTCCAGCTTATCGATTCATATTTTTCTTGTTCAGGTTCATGAAAAAAGAGGACAGTTGTGCTGACAAGTAGCAGTTCAGTTCAAAAAGATAGACAAGCATCTAGATAATTCGATGGAACAAACAAAGTTGATGAAGACAACAAATCACATTCAGAAATTTCCACCAAAAAATTGTTCTCCTTTAAGAATTGTTGAAGGGATCTATTTAAATGCCCTCAACGCTCTTCATAATAGATTCAGTTGTTATCTTCTATTTAATATTACTCGTTGTATGAAATAAAGGTCTTGAATTTTATGAATAAAAGGCTTGCGAAAGCTCGCACTACTGTACTTTCATACTTTTCTCAATAGAACGACTGGAACATTGTTTAGGAATTTTCATAAAGAATTTTGAGAAGTTGCATTATTGTACTCCTGGAACCATCTTTGTGGGAAGGAATAAATTGCTACTATTTCTTTTATGAGTCGAGCAACATACATTTGGTATTTCTATCTTTGTACCTCTGTTTTTTCATAAATAAATAGTGAATTTATATTTTCAAATTGCCCATTACAAGTTATTTAAAGAACATCGTTACCTGTATTCATTTCTGATCATGTTGCCATTGATATTTTTTAAATACATTTTAAGCAATTTGCTTTGATATTCTAAACACGACATGGGTTATACACATTATTTTGATTAACTATTTAATCAACGTAATCATCTTGAAACATTTTCACTTCCATTAGTGTTTGAGCAATTTATATTGTCATTTACTAAGGAAAATCATTGTAGATCGCATCTAGATAAACGTTAAAAAATCTCGACTTATATAGTAGATTAATGTATATATTTTCCATTTGATTCACTACTACAAATCCATCTATTTCACTCTGCTATAAGAATTACACATTCATTCAATCATCTTTCACTAGGAAACTGGTCACATTATCCTTAGTCGGAGCCACTATCTAAATAGAAAATGATTTGTCTTAAGGTCCAGACTGAGTGGTTTTCCCCTCTGCGTTGAAGCAACGATTTTCGAGGCCTCAATTGTTTTTGGTGCTAGAAGGAGGGCATGCAGACTATGAATGAAAAGTAAGTCCAATCCAAAAATAAAAATCCATTCCAAGAGTCATTCCCCTTCCAAATCTCCTACAACTTCCAAATCCCCTCCAGAATCTCCTACTTTTAGATTAGGAGTTGTACAATCACTTCCCAACTCTCCTAGAATACTTCCTGAGGTAATCCCTACAGATTATACTCCAGAATCACCAGAAATTACATCTTTGATAAAGAAATTGGAAGACGTCTCCATTTCAGCAGAAAAGCTTGAATCATTCGAATTTTTTTGAGGAAGTATAACTTATATTTTTCACATAACTAGTGTTTTAACTCAGTCCCGAAGTGAAAAACTTGGCATCTCACCATTTGAATTTCTACTTCAATCCCGCCAAACGAAAATGACTACATCAGATTCCCGAACATTTACTAGTGAGATTGCCTCATTCTCTCATTCACCAACATCTCCATTTCTTCCTTTTTCATTTCCTTTCTCTCTACTGATCACTTCATGTATGTCCATTTCCTCTACACAAACAACTGGTGTTGCCTCAAGAAGTACTATCACAACTACCATTTCTTCTTTCATCACATCCACCTCCCCAACTGTTACAATGGCATCTAGACCATGGTCCAATCCGGGAGTTGTTCAAATACCAGCACCACTTCATGCTCTACGAAAACATCCTAAAAGATGGCGTCCAAAATTGAATCCTAATGATGGATTACCTGCTGAAGAGCACCTTCATAATTATATGTTAGCCATCAATCTTAATGAGGTAGATGAAGAAGACATTGTTCTTAGATTATTCTTGTACACCCTTACAAGATCAACAGGGTCTTGGTACTTTTTATTACCAACCATTTCTATTACTAGTTGGGATATTTTTGAAGAACTATTTTTGACTAAATTTGGTGATGATTGCTCAACCACATATCTTATCAATGGCCTTTCAAATTTAAAAATGAATTCAGGGGAAAAGATAAAAGGTTTTAATTCTAGATTTAACAAATTGTTAAATAAAATCCCAGCTACTTCTAGACCTAGTGTCGATGTACAAATTGAATGGTATATTTCATCTCTTCCTTCTAACATAGCAATTTTTGTAGATAGAGCTAATAAAAATACCTTGGTAGAAAACATGAAAGAAGATGTGTTTGTAGAGGAGGGGACAAATGCACTGGAAAAGAAAAAAGATTAGGAAGACAGAAAATTAAAAAGATTTATATCTAAGGATGAAGCTAAAAATAAAGCACCTAAAGACCCTTTGATCTTGAAGGCTTACAACAAGTCCTTAAAACTTTATCTAACAAGATGGTAGAGATAAAAAAACAAGTAGCTAAATCTTCTTCCTAAAATTATTTTAGAACATTCAGAAGAAATCATCCACCTAATTCACAACCTCTGAACACAATCTCTAATGCAGAAACTGAGGATGAAGAGGAGAAAGAAGCAACATTTTATGTTGATGAATCCCAAGATGAAAACATAGCTGAGTTAAATGGAAAGTGGGATTTTATTCTTCCTATTTCTAATTGTGAAAATGAATATGAATCATTACTTATTAGCACAAGAAGTAAAGGTCCAGTTGGTCCTATACAACCAATTCAAAAACATAAACCTTCAACTTCCACTTCTAAAGATAAAGCTGTTGTAAACAATCCACTTCCACTTCCGTCAAAGTAATTTCACCTTCATCCAATTCTCCATCTTTACTAGAACCTTAGTAGTTTCAGATACTATTGAGTACAATATAGTTGACGATATGAAGAAAATAAAAGCAAACATTTCCCTTCATGAACTCACTAAACTCAAACAACAACAAAAATTTCTACTGAAAGAATTGAACGCAGTACTTGCTTCTCCTCTTCCCGTTGTTGTGGTATCCAAAGCTTCTAACGGAATGGATAAACATCCTGGTCATTCATTATTCAATTCCTCTAATTCTATTCTTATAGGTGACAGGTCTAACTCACATGCCCCTCCTTTTCTTTTGACTTTTGAAATATTTAATAAAAATGTACATAACTGCGTAGTAGATTTAGGGGCTTCTTCGAATATTATGTCGTATTCAGTTTGTCTAAAATTAAATATGTCACCCCAAAAAACTACAGTTCACATTATGCAACTAGATAGGACAAAATTCAAATTCATAGGAGAAATGAATTCAGTTCTTATTAGATTATCTTCGAATCCTAAAGTTTGTCAAATAATTGATATACTTGTTGCTGATATCCTAGATTTCTACGGTTTAATTCTTAGTAGAGATTGGTCAGAAAAACTACACGGTTACTTTTCCACTGATTGGTCTCACTCATGGCTCCCATTTAATGGGAAGGTGAATCAAATAAGAATCAACCAAGAAAAACACATGAAACATTTAATAACAAATTTCGAAGGTGAAAATGAGGCAGTAGCATTTAATAACAACATTCTTGGAAACTACTCTACTTAATCATTTTTTGAGAATTTTAAAGCACAAAAGTCACCATTTCTGAGTAATTTTGTAACTTCTCAAATTGAACATTTTTCATAGACAGACTTTTCCAGATGTGTAAATATGCTAGAAAAACCATTAGTTAGTTATTTATTATGTACATTGTATTTTGATGGGTCGAAATCAAGTGATGGTGCAGGAGCAGGTTGCATATTGATTAATCCTGAAGGTGTGAAGACAATGTTGACTTGCATATTGGAATTCGAATGCACAAATAATATTGTAGAATATGAAGCATTGGTCCAAGGTATGTATAAAGAAATTAGCCTTGACTTTAAATACCTTAAGCTTATGGAAATTTGGAAATTGTAGTTAAACAAGTAAGAAACATGATGCATTGTATCTCTACATAATTGAAGCATTATCAGTCTTTGGTTTAGTCTCTCACTTCACATTTTTTAGCGTTTAACAATTCTGCTATTCCTATCAAAACACCAATGCTAAACTTCTTGCTAACGTTGCATCAAAATTGATCCCATCTGAAGATTACAGTGTCGATAGATTTTCTGTAGAAATAATCTTTAGGCCATCCATTCGCAATAATATCACCAATTGGCGGGTATTTAATTATGATGAAGACATTTTAAGCTTCTTAACTTCTGAAAAATCATACGATGACCAAATAATTGATCAAGATGAACACGACAATCAATTAAAACAGAAAATCAAGGATAATCCTATACCCAAATTTGTAGTTAAACTTGAGGATCTCTATGATTTAAAAGACAAATTTAAAAGAGTTACTAATTCAAAACTACAGAGTTCAACTTTGATATTTGAATTAATAAATCTTGGGACATATCTTAAACCTCAGAACATCAATTTAGGACTTGGTCTCTCATCTAAAGACATATTATCCTTCATCCATTTGTTGAAGAAATATAAGGATGCATTTGCTTGGAGTTATGAAGATCTCAAAACGTTTAACACTTCCATCATTCAACACACAATTCTAATGATATCTAATGATAAACCTGTCCAACAAAAATTAAAGAAAATTCATCCTAACTTAGAAAATCAATTCAAAACATAATTGAATAAACTCCTTAAGGCTAAAATCATTTTTCCTTTTAGGCATTCAAGACGGGTTTCCAAATTCATACCTGTTAGGAAGAAAAACAACGATATCCGCATTTGTATAGATTTTAGGAATCTTAATAAAGCCAGTCAAAAGGATAATTTCCCACTACCCACTATGGAATAGATTTTACGATCAGTTGCTGGTTCCAAACTTATGTCTTTCCTTGATGGTTTCTCAAGATACAATCAAATCATGGTCCACCCAGATGATAGGCTAAAGACTACTTTCAAAACCAAATGTGGAACTTATGCCTACCAAAAAATGCCATTCAGTTTAATAAATGTAGGGGGCCACTTTCCAACGAGCCATGGATATAGCTATCAAAGGTCTGTTAAACAAAACAATTGTTCTTTATCTGGATGAAATTACTATTTACTCAAAGAACAAAAATAATTGTTTACAGAACTTAAGACAAATTTTTGAATGCTATAAAACAAAAACAAAAAACAAAAAACAAAAAAATTCACTCTTAGTGAAGGGAAATTTTTAGTAGTCATTGTGTCAAAAAATGGGATAATTTACATTGACCCTGATAGAATAAAGGAAATTTTAGAAATTTCTCCACCATATAACAAAAAAACCATGCAATCATTTTTGGGACATATCAATTTTGTCAAAAGGTTTGTCCCTAATTTCTCACAAATTATTTTGTCGTTACAACAAATGATTGAGAAAGACGTAATTTTTAAATGGGGCCAACATGAAAAGCAAGCATTCGATTTAATCAAACAAGCAATTATTAATGCTCCTTCTTTAAATACTCCGAATTTCTCTAATCATTTCATCTTATATACCTTTGCTTCTTCAATGTCTTATGTCGTTGTTTTGACACAAATCGATAATCAGAAATTTGAAGCACCTATCACATTTTTTAGTCCAAATTTTCAAGGTGCTGAATTGAATTATTCAAAAGTAAAAAAACAAGCATTTTCTGTATGTAAATTTGTAAAGAATTTTAGACATTTTCTTTTAAAAACACACACGAAAGTAATAGTCCCATTCCCAGCACTGAGACAATTACTAATGCAGAAAGAATTAGGAGAAAATAGAGCAAATTGGGTAACAGCCCTGCAGGAGTACGATATTGAAATTAAACCAGCCAAAATTGTCATAGGGCAAGGTTTTTGCAAACTTCTTACATGAGAATCCAACATACCAGCCGAAGGGGACACGAGTAACAATGAACACATTTCTAAGGTAAGTGTAATTGATGTTGAGTCCCAATACATTGATTTAATTTTTAATCTGAAAAATGGATATGCTCCTCCTGAACTCAATTATAAAAGAAAAAGAGCTTTACGATTAAAAGAAATTAATTATGAGATTGTTGATAACGTGTTATTTAAGAGAAACTATGATTTCATATTGTTAGGATGCCTTAAAAAATCTAAAGCAAAAACAATTTTGCAGGAACTTCACGATGAACCAGCAGGTGGACACTTTGGAGGAGATATTACTGCACACAAAATCTAACATGCTAGATACTACTAGCCTACTCTCTTCAAAGATACTCACACCTACGTAAGAAATGCAAAATATGCCAAACTGCTTCTGGAAGACAATGGAAATGAGCCTTGCCTCTACAACCAGTCAACATCAAACAACCTTTCGAACAATGGGGACTGGATATCATAGGTGAGATAGTTCCTCATTCTTCTAAACAGCATAGATATATTCTCACTGCTACATATTACTTCACTAAGCGAGTCGAAGCAATTCTGCTAAAGGTAGTCAATTCTACATTAGTTATTGAATTTATTAATCAATTTATCATTATGAGATTTGGTTTGTCTTCTACACTTATATTTGATAATGCATCTTATTTTTCGGGTACCAGTATGATTGAATTTGCAATTATGAGAGTTTTTAAACTCAAGTATTCTGCTAATTACTATCCCCAGGGAAACGGTTTGGCAGAATCCAATAATAAAAATCTCCTCGGAATAATCAAAAGAATTGTAGATCAAAATCAAAGAAACTGGCACAAAGATTTAATATTTTCTATATGGACTGATAGGATAACTCAGAAGGCCTTTATAGGAACTTCTCCATTTAACCTAGTCTATGGGAAGGAAGGCATCATTCCATCACATTTGGCTCTTCCTTCATTAGCCCTAGTTCAATTTATTGAAGAAACACCTTCTTCTTCCTTGCAATTAAGAAATTCACAAATACTAAAACTAGAAGAATAAAGGGAAAAAGCCAAACTTACACACACCAATCATCAACAGATGGTGAAAGTTTCTTTTGATGCAAGTTAAGTCACGCAAAGATCCTTCCAAGTTGGAGATCTAGTTCTCAAATGGGACAAAGCACACGAAGAAAAAGGGAAACATACCAAATTTAAAAAAATTATGGCTTGTCCATTTCAG
Organism: Pinus taeda; assembly: GCA_000404065.3. Classification (NCBI taxonomy): domain Eukaryota; kingdom Viridiplantae; phylum Streptophyta; class Pinopsida; order Pinales; family Pinaceae; genus Pinus; species Pinus taeda. The sequence continues at coordinate 110,562 of APFE030623197.1, forward strand.
ATTGTTGAATAGATAAGCCCATCTACATTTATACTTCAATAGTTATCAGGAAAGAGAGTTTCTCTCCCTGTAAATGGGCTCATCTTAAAGAAATTTTTTTCTTAGGAATTTTCGTACAAAAAAAAAGCATAATAATAAAAAATCTGTAAAATCACTTCCATTGTACATCCCAATGCAATTTATTTTTCTTTTATAGATTTTGCTAATAAAATGTTAAATAGTACTGTATTGACTTTTCAAACATCTCTTGAATTTATTTTTATTTTTTCATTTTGAAGGTAGGAATTTTTAAGAATTGGTTACCAAAATTGAAAATTATATAAAAATTATATAACTTTGAAAATATTTTCCATTAAGTTGCAAAACCTTTAAAAACCCTTAAAAATTAGATCATTTTACTCTAATTTCAGTCAAAAAGGTTATCCTTAAAAAGTAAAGGCCATCTTATGACTAAAAACTTTCAACTCGGATTTGTCATCCAAAACTCTTAAGGATTCAATAGTCCTCCCCATCCATTAAAAAGGGAATTTTTAAGAATGTAATTCTTAAATATAATAAATCTAAAGAGATAAGAGGTCTCATCATGAGCCTACTTACCATGTTCATAGGGAACCAATTAAACTGACATTACCACACTGAACACCAAATCAGGGTAATGGCTTATGATTTTTAATTATAAGACAAGGGGTCTCATCATGAGCCAACTTGTTCAGTTTTAATTATTACTGGTGAATGACATTGTCGTTATCTGACCATCAAACCAGGACAATGGATTTTTGGCATCAAAAAAGAAAAGAAAAGAAAAATAAAATTTACCTCTAAATTTTACACTATTAAATGGATGGGACTCTGGATTGTTGTTGGTTAAAAGGTAACCCTGTCGAGGCTATGAATGCTTTCTGCCAGCAATGGCTCTCCCCATGACAAACAAGTACACTACAAACTAAGTCGTAAAAGGCCCCCTACTTTATTTTATAAACTCATTAATGACTGATAAAGTAAATGAGAGTTTTTCATTCACAAGAGTTTTTTAACAGAAATTGCAATTTAATGAGTTTTATAGTCAGAGTAATATTATTTATCTAAATGTTTTGAAAACTAGTTTCCACTTAGATTATTTTTACTGGATTTTTGTAAAATTTCATTTATCAGAGATAACTGGTTCTTCTAGTGAATCCCCAATTGCTGTACTGTCCAACAACCCCCATTTTAATATATTATATATTTCCTATGAAATTTATTATATTAAAATAGGGACCCTTTAGTTTTAGAAAATCAACATAAAAATTGTTAATAACGAATTATAACCAAAGTTTAATACTTAGGCTTTTTAATTAAAACCCAAGTATTAAACCCTGATTATCCAAAAAAACAAATTTAATAGCCCCCAAGACCAGAACTATACACAGGCTTCAAAAACCTTAAGTATTAAAAAATATGGGTTATTTAATCAAAAAACAAAAAATAATCAGAGTTTTTAATTCCCAAAGGTTTTATCTTTATAAACTCTGACTCATTCAAACCCCCCATCGCAAAGTTTCAAAGGCTAAGCCTTCCCTGCATCGCAAATAAACAAAGTTTCATAAGGAAAAGACCCCTCCACCAAATCCATTCCATAAATCCCTCGCGTCCGGACCTGTCGCAATTTCCAAAAGTCCATGCCCCAATACCTATGTTGATTTGTGATTGCGATTAGGCCAACCGACCACCGATTGCGATATGCTATAAAGCATCGGACCCGATGGGATTATCCACTGCAATTCATAAAACCCCTGCGTCCGCAACTATCACAAATTCCAAAGAGTCATGCCTCATTTGAATTGCGATTGCGATATCCTTCCTCATGTCGATTGCGATATGACGTTATATGTGATGTCATACTCCATGTCATCTGCCACACAATCGCCACATCAATATTCCACGTGGATCCTCCACGTTACCATGACGTCATCCTGTACTTCGCAATTGCAAGTTTTAAATAGGCACGATTTATAACATCACCTCCACCTTTCTAAACACCGATTGCGATATGTTTTAAGAAAGCCCCTTTTTTATTTTGTTTAAGAATACTCCAGGCTTTAAAAGGATTATGATTATTCTGAGTTCTACCCCTGGTCTAAAAGCGATTGTGATTTATGTTAAAACATTAAAATCTAACTTGTCTTATCATAGGCATCACTCTCCATGATAGTTATATTCAGAATTTATTGCAACTCTACATTTTCTGATTTCTTACAAAAGTGATTTGTTTCAAACAAAACTTTCTTATCAATTTCATTTATTTCCAGCTTATCGATTCCTGTTTTTCTTGTTCATGTTCATGAAAGAAGAGGACAGTTGTGATGACAAGCAATAGTTCAATTCAAATAGATAGACAAGCATCCAGATTATCCGATGGAACAAACAAAGTTGATGAAGACAACAAATAATATTTAGAAATTTCCACTAAAAAATTGTTTTCCTTTAATCATTGTTGAAGGGATATGTTTAAATGCCCTCAACGCTCTGCAAAAATATATTCAGTTGTTTTCTGCTATTTAAGCTTACTCGTTGTATGAAATAAAAGTCTTGAATTTTATGAAGAAAAGGCTTGCAAAAGCTTGCAATACTGTACTTTCATACTTTTCTCAATAGAATGACTAGAACATTGTTTAGGAATTTTCATAAAGAATTTTGAGAAGTTGCATTACTGTACTCCTAGAGTCATCTTTGTGGGAAGGAATAAACTGATGCTATTTCTTTTATGAGCCAAGCAACGTACGTCTGGTATTTCTATCTTTGTACCTGTGTTTTGTTCATAAATAAATAGTGAATTTATATTTTCATATTGCTTCTTACATGTTATTTAAAGAACAATGTTACATGTATTGATTTCTGATCATGTTGCCATTCATATTTTTTTAAATACATGTTAACCAATTTGCTTTGATATTATAAATGTGATATAGGTTATACACACTATTTTGATTAACTATTTAATCAACGTAATCATCTTGAAACATTTTAACTTCCATTGGTGTTTGAGAAATCTATATTGTCATTTACTAAGGAAAATCATTGTAGATCGCATCTAGATAAATGTTAAACAATCCCGAGATATAGAGTAGATTAATGCATATATTTTCAATTTGATTCGTTGTTGCAAATCCATATATTTCACCCCATTATAAGCAATACACATTCATTCAATCGTCTTTCACTGGGAAACTGACAACATTATCCCCAGTCAGAGCCTCTATCTAAACGAAAAAGGAGTTGTCTTAAGGTTTGGACTGGGTGGTTTTCCCCTTGTGTTGAAGCAACGATTTTCAAGGCCTCGACACAATGCTACAATTTCATCTTGTTTTCCGCTGCGGAGGCATCAAATTCACCCGTTGAAGGTGCGATTTGTCGGACTGTTAAAATTTCCAATAACCCTTAAGTGTGGAAACTATGGCCACGTTGGTGCCATAAATCCAAGCGCTATGCCTAGCCACCCTCCCCTACCGACCTAGGACCTTAACCATCAAGACAGTGGTCATGTTGGTTCCTATGGGGCTGAGGGTTGGACTAATGGTCTGCCCTTACCTCTGAGCCCTCTACACACTGTGTCGTGGTCACATTTGAAAAATAGAACCAGGGGTTGGTCCCCATATTCTGCTCCTCGCTGGTTGAGAGCTCCACTCCGGTGCTAACAGTCCTATGCGATAACAAAACCACGGGTTAGGGCCAAACACTAAGCCCCCTCTCGTTGATGCTCATTCCTTCTTATAGTGGTCATGTGGGTGTCCATATGCCTAGGGCTAGGGCCAAACTTCCGCGCCCTCCCGCCTAGCTCCTTCTTGGTTGCGCCATGGTCCTGTCTAGGTTCCATACAATTGGGGCCATGCCCAATCCTAAGCCTCGCTCCGTCGGTGCTATACCCTGCTCAACCTGTGGTTATGTGGAGGCTCTATGACCAGGGGCTAGGCTAAGGTCCTGTGCCCCAATTCCTTTTCAACCATGGACATATGGTGAGTCAGGTAAGCAGGGGTCGGGGATGCCCACTCTATAGAAAACCTGTAGATTCACAAGCTCATGTAATCTACTAAAACAAGAGACAAGAATCTACTTCTACTCTTTACAGTGAAAGCCCATAAACATCAAACAAACAATAATCAATAGAGGAAGAGAATCAAAGGCACATAACACAATAAATATCCGAGGAAAGCCACAGTTCAAAACCCCACTATCTGTTTTGTATTAATTAGGAAAATCAAGATGAAATTACAATGCTTGTTCTCTCTAGAACAATCCTAGCACTCAACAAATTCAATCTCCAACTCATAATCAAGCTCAAGGCCAAATCTTAGCCAATTCACAAGCTCTCCAAGTCTCTATTCCAATGTGTAATTCCTATAGAGAATAACTATTATTTAAAGGGAAATAAATCCTCTAAAAATAGTGCAATCCCTCAAGGATCAGTTCCTGATTGCTTGCACTATCAGTGCAACTCAGAAAAATCTAAAACAAATAGTACACCTTCCCTACACTCTAATCTCAACTAGGTCTTTCTCATAATCAACATGCATGAGTTTCTGATGGTGAAATTTTCAGTCAACTAGAGTAGCACTAATTAGGTCACTAGTATCCCAAATGACTGTTTACTCACTATTAGTTCCTGAAACTGATTGGAACTAATTTAAATGGACTTAACTCAATAAAATGAGTTAACTAATTACAACTCATTCATAACTCATCCTTAACTCCTATAAGTTAGGGAGAACATATACATGTCTTCTAAAAGACTTCCAATTCAAATTTCCTAAATTAATTAAGTTAATTAAACTTCATTAATTACTTTTAAATTGCTATGAGAAAAGAACTCTATTTTAATTCACAGTTTAATTCAAGGACAAATTAAACTGGAATTTCTTGTTTTCATTTCTCAACACACCCTCTCAACAAGAAAGGGATTATCTACTACCTCAATCCTGTATCTGTGAAACTCAAATTTACATCTTGGAAATGCCTTTGTCAATATGTCAGCATCTTTCTCTTCCATGGGAATGTAATCTAACAAAATTATCTGCCTCAATACACAGTCTCTGAGATGATGATATCGCATATCTATATGCTTGGATTGATCATGAAAAACTAGATTTTCAGAGAGTTTGATACAACTCCGATTATCACATTAAATCATTGTCGGGTCCATCTGCTGACCAAACAAACCAACTAGGATCTTCCTTATCCAGATAACCTCACATGCTGCTTGACTTGCATCCATGTACTCTGCATCTTCTGAACTGAGTGCAATCGATCTTTATTTCCTGTTGTACCAAGAAATTGCAGTTAACCCAATATTAAAGATCTCTCCTGATGTGCTCTTCTTGTTAGATGGACTCCTTGCAAAATCTGCATCAGTGAGCCTTGAATATTCATTCCCTCTATCCATATGTACCACAACCCAAACTAAGTAGTGCCTCTGAGGTATCTCAATACATGCTTTGTTGCCTTCCAATATAGCTTGGTAGGCTTAACCATTGCTTGACTAAGCTGGTTAACTGCATAACACATATTTGGTCATGTGTTCACCAAATACATGAGTGAACCCACAAGCTAGCTACAAACAATATCTTGCACTACTTCTCCTGAAGTAGCATCCTCTTTCCTCCAGTTACCAGCTATAGGAGTCTCCATGGGTTTACTGCTCTCCATGCAGAATATCTTGAGTATCTCATTGGCATACTTGCCTTGAGAAGCAAACAACTCCCCATCTCTCTGCCATACCTCCATGCCAAGAAAGTAATGCATGAGCCCCATGTCCATCTCAAAATCTCTTGCAAGGTCCTCCTTGTAAGATTTTATGAGCTTCTCATCACCTATTAGTATGAGATCATCTACATAAAGTACACTGATCAAAAGCTTACCTTCCACCACTATATGATACAAGTTCGCATCTTCTTCACTCTTTGCGAAGCCCAAAAAAGTGAAGTAGCTATCTATCTTGGTGCACCAATCACGGGGAGATTGCTTCCGCCCATACAACGCTCTCTTGAGTTAGCGCACATGAGACTCACAGTCCAAGTTTTCAAAACCTTTGGGCTACTCTATGTACACCTCTTCCTTAATCATGCCATTGAGGAAGGAATTCTTTATATCCATCTGATGGATCTTCCAACCCATCTGTGTTGATAGTGCCAAAATAGAACTGATTAATGAGTACCTTGCAATAGGAGAAAAGGTCTCATCATAGTCAATCCCCTCTACCTGTGAAAATCCATAGGCCACAAATCTGGCCTTATGCACACTACCACCTGAAGCTTTCTTTACCTTGTAAAGCCAACGAGAGCTCACATCTTACTTGTCCTTTTGTCTCTGGACCACATTCCAAACATTGTTTCGAATTATGGAGTCATACTCCTCCACCATCGCATCAACCCAAACTGGCTGTTGAACTGCTTCCTAAAAGGAAGATGGCTTTGTCACAACACATGCACATAAAAGTGCCATGTATCCAGTGTATCTCTCTGGTGACCTCCTTTGTCTGCACTGAGAAGAGGGTACTCCCACATTCTCCCATGCATCATACAACAATTTTTCAGCCTCTCTAGTGCACTTTCTTCCCTCTCTGGAAGACTCTGCCTAAGTGGATGTATCCACCCCCGAAACCTCTGCATGTGGCTACTCCACATCAATCTGAGGCTCCTCAACCTTAAGAACTAAAAGTTCCTCCTCTGTATGTAGCTAAAGCTCCCTCTCAAGGGATACTCGCATGGCCGTCTCCTCATCAAACTTGACATCCCTGCGAACCACTGCCATTCGACTAGTTTGCATGTACACTCAATAATTGTGGGGAGTATCAGTGTACCCCACAAAGATCCCCAGCTCTGTTGTTAGATCAAGCTTCTTCTATGCATATTTGGTCATATGGTAATAAACCAATGACCCAAAAATCCTGAAGTGACCAACATCTAGCCTCTTACCGGAATAAGCTTCCTCTGGTGTTTTACTCTCAAGTATCCAATGTGGCTACATTCTAAACATAAACCATTGTGTTGCATACATCAACCCACAAGTGTAGTGGTAGGACCTGATCATGCAACATCGCCCTTGCTACCCCTACTATGCTCATGTTCTTCCTCTCGGAAACCCCATTCTGTTGAGGGTTATGAGGTGTCGTCAAATCTCGTTTAATCCCTTCGTTGTACATAATTTTTTAAACTCATTGGAGACATATTCTCCACCATTATCACTCTGTAGAGCTTTAACCTTCTTTCCAGACTCTTTCTCAACAAATGCTCTGAATTCACAAAACTTTGTGAATTTATGATCCTTTTTCTACATGAAAAATATCCATCATTTACGAGAATAGTCATCTACAAATATAACATAATACCTGTGTTTGGTGGTGGATAGTATCGAGAATGGTCCACACACATCTGAATGGACTCTCTCCGAAATAGAATTTTCTCGACTACCTCTATCTCTAAAGGAAGACTTGGTGTATTTTCCCAAAGTACAACCCTTGCATGTATCAACTTGCTCAAGCGTACCTTTGGGAAGACTGGTAGAGATTTACCGGAATATATTCAAAGCCCCATGATGCAAGTGGCCCAATCACCTGTGCCACAACTCGCCGATGTCTTGGCTCAACATCTTTTCTGCTTTTGAATTCAAAGCAGCAAAATCCTCTACCTCTATCTTATAGAGATTCTGAACTCAAATCCCTATCTTCTTTACTTGACCAGTGGCTATGTGTCGAAGCAACACCTTTCATTTCTAAAATATCACATCATAGCCTCTATCCTCAAGCATGGAAACGGATACCAAGTTCTTCGTCAGTCCAGCTACATGCATAACATTCTTCAAGGTGAGTGGAGACACATGCTCCCTCTAAAAAATAATAGTGCCCACACCAGTAACACTATACTTACCGTCATCACCTATCTCGATATGCATATTAAGATGCTTCTCCTCTAGTTCACTGAATAACTCTGTGTCACCAGTCATGTGGAAAGAAGCTCCATTGTCTAAGTACCAGACACTTCCCATCATTGAAGACACCATGCATGTAATGAGGGAAAATTCGAATTCGAATTGGGAGGTCAAAGCCTCACCTGCTGCTCCTCTCGAGGACTTCTCCTTGGACTTCTTCAATGGACAATTTGTAGCAAAGAGACCCATCTTGCAACAATGAAAGAATTTAACTTTCATCATGTCCTTCTTCTTACCTCCATTATAAGAATCTGATTTGGAACAATAAATTTTACCTTTCCCCTTCCTTTCCTTAGTCACTAAGGCGCAGCTCTCTTTATCATCAGCCTTTGATGAAGATCCATCCCTGGTGTTCCTCCTAATCTCATCCTGCATCAAATCTGACCATAGTCTTTCCCAATCTGGCAGCTTCTCCCAACCATTGACAATGTCCTAATAACTATGTCAATTCTTTGGGAATCCAAGAAGAGCAAGGCTCACCATATCCTCCTTGGAAACTATGATTCCAACACTTCCAAGTTCATCCCGACATTGAGTGAACTTGGTCAAGTACTTTGGAATCATCTCGCCTTTCTCCATCTTGATTTTACGAAGTTTGTCCTTTAGTGCCAACTTGCTTTGATCACTGCTATTTTGATACAAGTCCATCAATGTTTTCTACATAGCATGCAGAGTTTCCTTTCCATGGATACTTGAGACAACGTGGTCTCGAACTCCCTCAAGAATTATCCGCCTTGCCTTCGCCCCACACTTTTTCCATTCGCCAAGTTCTATGCATCCATAGCTACTGGCTTGGGGGCTTCTTGATCAATGAATTCCTTCAAGCCATTATCTTCTAGCACAACCTCTATCCTATCCCTCCAGGCTATAAAATTCGAGCTGCCTTTCAAGGCATGCTCAAGCCTCAACCCATGGAATGACATCTACTGGTCCTGAAGTATGTATGCAAATTCGAGTTTCACCTATAACCTAGAAACTCAAAAATTCGAAATCTCCTCTAGAGAGATTATTTTAAATCAGCAATATCTCCCTCATCCGAACTCCGATTCGGCCGATTTTTTTGTTTGAATTTGGGTATCTTTTCCCAAGGAATCCAATGTGCAATTTGTTTCTGAAAAATTTGTAAAGAAATTCTCTTAATTTCTCTGCAAACTCTCAACCCAAAAAACATTCGTTCTTCGATACCATGTAGAAAAACTTGTAGATTCACAAGCTCATCTAATCTACTAAAACAAGAGACAAGAATCTACTTCTACTCTTTACAGCAAAAGTCCATAAACATTGAGCAAACAATAATCAATAGAGGAAGAGAATCAAAGGCACATAACACAATAAATATCCAGGGAAAGCCACAACTCAAAACCCCACTAACCATTTTGTATTAATCCAGAAAATCAAGATGAAATTACAATGCTTGTTCTCTCTAGAACAATCCCAGCACTCAAAAAAATCAATCTCCAACTCATAAGCAAGCTCAAGGCCAACGGTTAGCCAATTCACAAGCTCTCCAACTCTCTATTCCAATGTGTAATTCCTATGGAGAATAGATTGTATTTAAAGGGAAATAAAGCATCTAAAAATAGTGAAATCCCTCAAGGATCAGTTCCCGATTGCATGCACTATCAGTGCAACTCTGAAAAATCTAAAAAATAGTGTACAGTGTCCCTTCACTCTAGTCTTAATTGGGTCTTCCTCAGAATCAACATGCATGAGTTTTAGATGGTGGAATCTTTAGTTAACTACAGTAGCACTAATTAGGTCACTAGTGTCCCAACTGATTGTTTACTCACTATTTGTTCCTGAAACTAATTGGAACTAATTTAACTAGACTTAACTCAATAAACTGAGTTAACTAATTACAACTCATTCATAACTCATCCTTAACTCCTATAAGCTCTTAACTCCTATAAGCTAGGGAGAACATATACATGTCTTCTAAAAGACTTACTATTCAAATTTCCTAAATTAATTAAGTTAATTAAGCTTAATTAATTATTTTCAAATTGCTATGAGAAAAGAATTCTATTTAAATTCACAATTTAATTCAAGGACAAATTAAACTGGAATTTCTTGTTGCCATTTCTCAACACGCTTGACCCCTTCTCCAAAACTTGCGCCATTGTAAAATTTAAATAGCGCCCATGCCATATACGGGTAAGAACCACCACATAGGAGAACTGGTAAGGCATTAGATTGTCAAATTGCAAGTTGGGGGTTTAAGCCTTGTTAAGGCCATCCGAACCCTAAATAAATTTTGGCCAACCATTGGGTGCCATGTCGCAGCCTTTGGTTGGGCCACATGGCATACCCTCATTGGTTCACCACTTCAACGTATAAAAATGAGCCAATTCACGCCTATATGGGGTTGCCACTAAGCAGACCCTAATTGGCTTGTACCTTCCTAGTAGACCTGTTGATGTTAAAGGTATGACTGCCTAGTCAACAACCCTGCTAGTTTTTTTAGTTGTTGACTGAAAACTTCAAAACATCGTAACTTTGTCATATGAAATCAGATTGAGATGAAATAAGTGTCTTTGGAATCAAAATGAACACTTCCACTTGATACTAGTTTTGAAATATTCTAGGCATTTTAATTTTTGAGCTAAATTTTGATCACCATATCATACCTCCCCACTAGGAACTTTGGACTCCAAAAGTTTACTTCTCCTATAAATAAAATGAGGTTGAAACTCAAAACTTAATCAAAACTCAATCCATAATGATTTGTTTTTAATTAGTTCCCTTCAAGCTCCAATCAAGGTACTTCACCTATCTTCTTCATGAAGACTTACCGTCGTGTTAAGAATCGAACCAAAATTCTTATTGCTGATGCAGGAACAAAAACAATGATGAATGGAATCTGAACATTCTCTTTAACCCCATCTTTCACGGCTAAAACAACTTCATATTGAAGTTCCATTGTTGAAGACAAACTTGACTTTCCATCTTGGAAATCAGAAGCAACACAATGCCTATCATGCACTGATTCAAATTTGCTTTATTGTCCTCAAACTAAGCTTGTACACAAAAGTACATTGCTGAGAAATTCAATGACTTAATTGGATTTGCCCACAAAAACACAGTCATATTGTACAATCTTAAACAAAAATTCCATTCACAACAAGTTTCATCTTGATCACTTGCATTGGTTAGTACATGACAAACTATAAGCAAACTTGGATGACAAACATTGTACATCCTAAAAGTCCTTAAACATTTAGACTTATAAACAAGCCAACAACATTACATGTAAATGAAAAACACACGTGTTGTACATAATGATTATTATTGTTCACTTCACAAAAGTACCCAAAACAAGTAATGACAACAGGGTTTTACAGTTTACAAAGCAATAAACTGTACAAATAGTCTACCCAATCTTTGCCTCTCCTAGGCTTATAGGTTCTCTTTTTTCATCTATTTTTCTTAGAAGATTTCCTTGGGAACATTGTGATTCCTGTTTTCCACCTATTACTTCCTTTGCATTGGTTTTCATAACCTCCTTATCCTTCTTGGGACGAAGCTCTGGATTTATTTTTCAACATCGATCATTCCCATGCCCATGCATCTTGTAATGGGTACAAAAGTAATTTCTCTTGCTTGCTAACAAGGAAGTCCTCAAATGTGAAGGAGATTCATCATGCTTGATGCCAAGAATCTGATCCATTATTTTGACCATTACCATGAGTTGCTCACAAACAACCACACAATGGTCAAATGCATCATAGAAAGTGCAAGGATACATGTTCCACAAATAGTCAAAATTACCAACATTTGGAAAACACCCATGAGATTTATACCTGCCCCTTTGGCTGCAGCTTTGATGATGTGGAGTGGATGATGAAATATAAGGTCCTTTAAAGCATTCATCTCTCTTAGGAGACAAATGAACATTGTCACCACCATCTTGGTGTGACATATCATCCTCTGATGACCGATTTGCCTCAAATTGTTTGGAGCATTGTCCAAACTCTCTTTGACCATATCCCAATCCTTGATATTTTGGTCTCTCTTTTACCATGATTGGATTATAAATAACTTCGCCATTGATACTGAAGCCTCCTCCTTCATAACCCATTTTAGATAGCATATTCGTACCAATGCCTCTAGTATAATATTCATATGTTGTAAAAGAGTTGTTATGAACATAAATAGAAGGATTTGAATTTGAGATGGTTATTACTTCCTTAAACTTTCCATCCACCTTTTCTGCTTCAGATGATGAAGACGACTTTGTAGATGATTCTATATACCCACTCTTACCAACTGACACATGATGAAAATCTATGAGATGCTTACAAAATGAACATGTATCATTTTCCTCATAAGGTCCATAACCTCTATTTGAACCATGCTCACATATTGGCTTCACTTTGGAGGTTTCGTTGGTTTTCACCGGATTGGAACTTTCATCAACTTGTTCCTCAAGCACATGTTGCAACCGAAGTCACATATGCCTCTTCTCCTCTTCAACAATTTCAAACATTCTTATCAATTCAATGTTCTCCATTCGAAGAGACAAATTCATCTCCTAAAGCTCTTGGCGACTCTTCTTGCCCATTATTTCAACTTGGTTAAGCCTGTTCTGATACAAACTAATTTGAAATTGGAGGAGAACTTCTTCTTCCTAGAAAGTGATCGTTCTTTGACGCTTTGAAAGGAAAAATGGGTCTTATGAAAAAACATATTTTCAAAGGTCTCTTCAAGGACTATGAGTTAGTTTTTCATGTAAACTTAAAACATAAGCAACATCTCATCATTTAACTCATACAAGAATTCATGAAGAGAAACAATAAATAATTTGGTGACGGAGTTCACCCCTCCTAGGCTACATCTCTGGGCCTACCAACATAGCTAGACCGCTCCATATATTCAGTGAAAAAGAGTATATAAAGTTTTTTGATAAAATAAGTGTCTAGTTTCCCCTTTAAGGAAACGTTCTCCTACAAAACAATCTAACTATAAATAGCATGACAACCTATTGTTGGTCATGAAACCATCAACAGTGAAAGTTGTCTCCTACAAAGACCCAATACTCTATTTGAAAATGAGTATACATGAGAATACAATTACTTCAATTCCACATTGAGGTAAAAAAAGAAATCTTTCCTCAAAAAGACACAGTGAGAAAAGACAAAATGAGTGCACCCTACAAGTCACGGCTGCTGCAATAAACTTTTGAAGGTAATAAAACCCCTACAGGGCCTTCTCGATGCTTAAACACCTTCAAGAACTACTCCAAAAAACTGATTGATCAATACACCCATCGAATTGAACCTGCAAAAATTATCTTCAGATGTGCTCCAATCATCAAATAGAGGTCACCATTGGATCCAGAATGTTAAAAAACCCTTATATAGAATCTTCTTGAGCTCCAAAAGGCCAAAAAACTTCCAATTATGGATCTCACTAGTTCTAAAAACTCCTTCTCTATTACTCATCCTACAAAATTGATAAATAGTCTAACAACACAACAATTTCGCCCTATTTTACTACAAAGGCAAAAAAAAATCCCGCCGAAGGTGCGATTTGTTGGACCATTAAAACGTCCAATAACCCTTAAGTGCGAAAACCGTGGCCACTTTGGCACCATGAGACCACAGGTTGGGTCTAACCACCCGCCACCATCAGGCTAGGCCCTTAACCGCGAGATCGGTGGTCATGTTGGTGCCCATGGGGCTGAGGGTTGGGCCAACGACCTACCCTTATCATTGAGCCCCCTCCACATTGTGTCGTGGTCACATTGGCGAAATAGAACCAAGAGTTGGTCCACATATTCCGCTCCCCGCCGGTTGAGCGCTCCACTCCGGTGTTGACGATCTTGTGCTGTAATAAAACCATGGGATAGGACCAAACACTAAGCCCCCTCCCATTGATGCTCATTCCTTATGAAAATGGTTATGTGGGTGCTCATACGCCTAGGGCTAGGGCCAAAATTTTGCACCCTTTTGGCCTAGCTCCTTCCCGATTGCATCGTGGTCCTGTGCAGGTTCCAACAACCAAGGCCAAGGCCAAGACCAATCCTTAGCCCTACTCCATCGATGTTATACCCCACTCGACCTGTGATTATGTGGATGCTCCATGACTAGGGTTTGGGATAAGGTCCCGAGCCCCAATTCCTTTGTGCCCATAGGCATATGGTATGTCGGGTGACCAAGGGTTAGGGTTGACCGCTCGACCCCTTCTCTAAAACTTGCGTCATTGTAAAATTTAAATAACGCCCATGCCATATATGGGTAAGAACCACTCCATAGGAGAAATGGTAAGGTGTTACACAATCGAAATGTAGGTCGGGAGTTCGAGCCTTGTCTAGGCCATTTGAACCCAAAACAAATTTTGGCCAACCACGGGGTGCCACTTGGCAGCCTCTGGTTGGGCCATGTGGCATACCCTCATTGATCCACCACTTCAACGAAAAAAATTGAGCCAATTCGCACCTATACGGGGATGTCACTTGGCAAGCCCTAATTGGATTGTACCTGCCTAGTAGACCTGCTGATGTCAGCGATACAATTGCCCAATCAACAACCTAGTCAACAACCCTGTTAATATTTTTTAGCTTTTGACTGAAAAATTCAAAACATCATAACTTTGTCATACATACAGTACCATGGGTCTCTCAATACCATACATCCAATACAATGGGCTTATCACATTATTTCCTAACTACTTGTGGTCCCTTGCATTATGGGGGTTAAACACTTTATTTATTAATTATGGCCCATTTATTTATCATCCTTACACCACATTATTAACTTAGGTACCTCCCTCTGTACCCCATAATACCCCCCTAGGTATACTACGTTCCACCCCCTTTAAGCATGTTTTATCCCCTAAACATGAGAAGAACACAAATAATAAGATCTACTCAAAAGTATATCCCACTAGTAGCATGCACGTGCATCTAGCCATCCAAGAAAAAGGTGAACGCTCGATCTAGCCATTGCCCTGCTCGCTTGATATGGAAGTTGGCTCTTGTGTTTCCTTTGTGTTGATGTGTTCTTGGTGGATCTTCACACCTCTTTCTGTCTTTCGTGGGTTGTCGTCCTTATTGCTAATTATTTTCCACCTTGTTGTTTATTTTCTTGTTGGTTGGTGCGAGTGGTGATATGTTGAAGTTTTAACTGATGGTGTATCTTTCTTCAATTCCCCACCTGATGGAGCCTAAATGGTATTTGGTTCCTTTTTTTGTAGGGTTTAACCTTGTATATAAATTACCTGCATACGAATTCTAAAAACAAAAAGTAAACAATGGCGAGAGAATAAAACTTAAAATAGATATACACAGAGATTTTCCCATGGATCCCAAACCCGGGACTACCAGATTTATTTTTCATTATTTTCCTTTCAATGTTACAATACATATATATACATGTCAAAGCATTCATAAACCCCAATTCATTAACCATGGATTAGAACATAATCGTAGTTCCCTTGAACAGATCTACAAAATACCATGGACAGAAAACCATCATGCCCAAAACCATGTGCGAAACCCATGGCCAAAACCATGTGCGAAACCCATGCACAATTATTTTACATTTTTTACAAAAAAATGAGAGGCTTCGTCGCAAAGCCCCTATGTTGCGCAGTGGCTTTGTTGCGTGGTCTTCGTTGTGCTCCGATGCTCCGCTGCGCAATGCACTTCGTACCCTGCGACATCTTTTCTATTGCGCACTCCAGAAAACTCGAATTTCTTGCCCAAAATTTGGCCAAGTTGGCCTACGCTCAACACTGCACAGACGCTGACGCGGAGGGTCCAAGAGGACAAATTTTCTGAAGGGAAGTTGTGCCAAGGTTGCTTCTAGAAGAAGGGAAATTCTCTTAAATTTGGCCAATTTTTCTTCTTGTTTGGATTGCTAGATGGGCATCCATATATTATATTTAGAATTTCATTGTTGCATAATAATAATAAAAAACCTCAACTGCTGCATCAGTTTTCTCAAATTGGGTTTTTCATGGGACTTCTATCCAAAAATAACAATGTCATTTTTATTGTGTGTGCTAGTATTTTTTTAGTTCCTCGCTATTTATTTTCCGCAAAATTTTATTTGTGAAGGTTGCAGCGTGTTTAATTTGATGTTGTCATACCAATAAACTAAATAATTAATTTATCAATTAGAAGAATTAATATCAGTTGTTGCAATAAGATTTCCATTTTAAAATTTTCGGTATCAAAGCGTGAGTGATCAACCAGAAAGCTCATAAGCGAAAAAATATCATTGCTCAAAGACAGCGCCAGATTGTAATTCGTAGAAGCAGTGCAATGCTCAAATAAGCAGGTCAAATTGTTGGGGCAAAAATTTGATTTTCAGTTGCAAGTGAGCAGAAAAGTCAAGTTGCTTGGGGTAGTGATTCTAGCAGTGAAAGGGAGCAACAGCAGCGCAAATTTTTGCTAAGGATATTCCTTGGTTGGACGTAGAGGGCTTTGCAGCACCAAAACTAACGTCGAGTGGAAGAGAAAAGCACACAGAGGAAAATTTTCTCCCAAGGAACTTCGAGTCTCAGAAGTACGATTTTTCTAGGAAAATTGGCAATAACAACTAGCGAATTTGTGTATTCCAGAAGGGAGTGCAAGTAGCAGAGCAATAGCCTTAATCAGACCTCTTGAACCCTGGTGAAGAAATGATTTATGCCTTCCCCCTTCTTCATCCTAATGCACCTCAACTTTTCTTCTAGGAGCATCTTCCTCTACTCAGAAGATCTTTGATACAGCGTTGAGAGAACTACCCACATTTCTCTGGTTGTACCTTTGTCTGCGAAATGTGACACTATATGATCTCAGACTCCATCCAAGATCAACCACTTCACCCTTGTCATCTCCTTCCTATATTATTTGCGCTAATCTGCATCTTGGGGAACTGCCACCACATTATCTATATAAGGTTTCAGGCCATATTCATTTAGAAGAAAGGAGATCTGAGCCTTCCAGATGACATAGTTGGGAGCTCCATCTAACTTATCATGATAATGTGGTGCCAATTCCCTAAGATGCGGATCAAATCAAAGAATATAGGAAGGAGATGATGAGGGCGAAGCAGTTGATCTTGGATGGAATCTAAGATCATATAGTCTCACATTTGGCAGACAAAGGTACAGCGAGAGAAATGTGGGTAGCTCTCTCCACACTATATCAAAGTTCTTCTGAGTAGAGGAAGATGCTCCTGGAAGAAAAGTTGAGATGCATCGAGATTCAGAAAGGGGGAAGGCATAGATCGTTTCCTCACCAGGGTTCAAGAGGTCTGAGATCCGCTAGTAGTTATTAGGGAAGTGGCTCAACCATCAAAGCTAGTACGATTAGCACTAAACTGTGTCTCGGAGGATTTGCAAGTGTTCGTCCAAAGTATATTGGGCAGAGACACACAACCTAGATGGGACATGATGTGCGTTGATTTGAAGCAGGAGGAAACAAGGCAAGTTTTGCTTAAGAGCTCCATCAGTGGTAGCAATGGCAATTAATCGAAGGGTGTGAAGGAAGAGGACAATGTGGCCCTAGCATCGAATGGTCTTAGTCAGGGGTAGGAGGAGCAAAAGAAGGACCTATCTAAGGTCAAGTGCTTTAGGTGTGGCAAGTTTGGCCAAGATAGGAAGAAAGACAAAGGAGAAGTAAGATAAGGGGCCATCACATGCTGAGATAGATATGTTGTCCTCCAAGTTAGGTAATTTTGTGATGTTCGCAAATATACCTTCAGGAGTGAGGTGGAGTGATTTGGAGTAGTAGCCATAGAGAGCTATAGAGATGGGCATGGTCCTTGAAAAGTACACCTCATGGATCATTTCCCTGGCTAAGTCTTCGTCCAAAGTATATTAGACAAAAACACGCTACCTAGATGAGACAGGATGTGGACCGATTTGCAACAAGAAGAAATGAGGTGAGCTTTGCTTAAAAGCTCCATTAGTGGCAACAGCAACAGTAAATCAAAGGGTGTGAAAGGAAAGGAGAAGGTAGCCCTAGCATCGGAAGTTCCCAATCAGGGGCAGGGGAGTAAAAGAAGAATGACCTATATAAAGTCAATTTCTTCAAGTGTGGTGAGTTTGGCCACTACAGTGCCCAATGTCCTCTTAGGAAGAAGGAGAAGTAGGAACAGGCGGCAACACATGCTAAAATAGATAGGTTGACCTCCAAGTTGGAAGAATATTTTACAATGTTCACAAATATACCTTAAAGAGTGAGATAAGGTGATATGGTGTTGTAGCCCCAAAGAGCTACAAAGATGCATAAAGGCCTTGTGAAGTACACCCCATGGATCATTACTTGGCTACAGAGGCCCACAATATTCAGTAACAGGATGAATCAATGTTAGAAATGCAATTAGTACCAAAGGGACAATTGCAACCTAGTAACAATCAAATGTTGAAGAGTGCAGTGCAGTTTTAATAGCAAAGCAGGGGGCTTAGTAGGTAGCAGGAGTTTTACAAAGAAACCCTTTAAAAATAGGTAAGGACAGTTCTTTTAATAATTCTCCTCTTTTTGCTCGGATGGAAGAACATGGAATCCATAGGTTATCAAGTATTTGAAGATTCTCTACCTATTTTTAAGCGGATGAAAATAAAATAGACTTCAAAAATCAATACATTCATGTTTCATCATATAATCTTAAAAAAAACAATCAAAGAGGGGGCAAGCTGTCGAACGAGAGCTTACAGCCAGCAATTGAAGTGTCATATCTCAAAACATATGCATCAACCTTTCGTATGAATCCAGATTCGATGTCTGGCATTCTTCGAATGAGGCTTTTTGTTTCGAGGAATCAATTTACGTTATACATTATAGACATAACCTTTGTTTATTGTCAGATTAATCAGGTGCTTTTTATGCGTGAGGGCAAATATGAAAAATGGCCTTTAATTATCGACTTTGTAACACCTGCATTTATTTCCTCTGGTCATGTAGTATACTATTTTAGAGCATTTTCCAATAAGTTCATAAAAAACATATACCCAAAGATTTTTTATCATATAGTTGCTTAAGCTCCCTATAAGATTTCTTTATAATATAATTGTTTAGGATTTCCTTATAATGTGATTGTTGTGTGTAATAATAATTGTTTACTTACACAACTTCCAAGTTAGAATAACACATCATACAAGGTGAAATAGATGAGAGGGTGATGATTTCTTTATAATATAATTGCTTAGGATTTCTTTATAATGTGATTGTTGTGTGTAATAACGATTGTTTACTTACGCAACTTACAAGGTAGAATAACACATCATACAAGGTAAAATAGAATAACACATCATACAAGGTAAAATAGATAAGAGGGTGATAGGTGTGCTATTAAAACAGTAGAGTAAACGATGATGGGTGTGCTATTAAGGCAGTAGATAAGAGGGTGATAGGTGTGCTATTAAAACAGTAGAGTAAACGGTGATGGGTGTGCTATTAAGGCAGTAGAATAGACAGTGATGATATGCTATTAAGGCACTTTGTGATGTGAAGGTCACCAATTCAAAACTTCATGTGCAAAAATCCAACAATGATAAGGAGAATGTTATTATTAGTTAAAATATATTTTACTATTACAAGGGTTGCAGGAGCAAGAGGCACGGGTGATCTATTGCCCCAAAGAATGATCAGACATCAGGTATGGTTGGGGTCTAGATACATCAACAAATAATCAGGCTGAATTTTTGCATTATGGAAAAGCCTGGATATCGCCATAAGCAAAGATATAAAGAGATTAACATCCATGGGAATTCAATGATCAGGCTAGGGGTCTAGGTACATCAACAAATAATAATGAGGCATTATGGAAAAGTCTGGATATCGCCATAAGCAAAGATATAAAGAGATTACCATCCTTGGGAATTCAAAGATTGTCACAAGGCTGATCTCCAAATCGAAATTTGAAATAAGTCCCCCAATCCCGTAATTGTGAATAAAATAACCTTGCAAATAGAGAATTTAGAGAAAATCTTTCTATTCCACATCCTTAGACACTTAAATGAAGAAGTGGACAAACTTATCAATCGTAAGGCAAAGTGAAGTGGACAAACTTGTCAATCGTAAGGCAAAGTTTGGGCAAGGGATACTAGAATTAAACCATGGCCAAAGGGTGTTTTCCCCGATCCCATGATTCAAATCCATATGTTTTATAACAAATGGGCAGATTATCCTGGGCCTCGACTTCCTTCGCAGATTGCTTTCCAGATGAAAGTATCTTCCAGAGGGCCAGGCCATTTCCTACTCGGGTGATGGTTGGAGATGGTGAATTAACCAAATCGGCAAGTGTCCCTCCTTGCGGATTCCTTCCTGAAATGCCAATCTTTGCTAATAACAAATTTACTTTTAGTGCCCAAATGGGAAAAGATTATGCCACGGGGTGTTTTCCCCGATCCCATGATTCAAATCCATATGTTTTATAACAAATGGGCAGATTATCCTGGGCCTCGACTTCCTTGGCAGATTGCTTTCCAGATGAAAGTATCTTCCAGAGGGCCAGGCCATTTCCTACTCAGGTGATGGTTGGAGATAGTGAATTAACCAACCAAATCGGTAAGTGTCCCTCCTTGCGGATTCCTTCAGGAAATGCCAATCTTTGCTAATAACAAATTTACTTTTAGTGCCCAAATGAGAAAAGATTATGCCTCGAACTCAAAATTTTTAATGATCAAAATTTGCGTTTCCGAGGAGCGAAAATAGATTTGAATTAGGATTTGGGGTGTGGTCCGCTACGTAAGGAGAAATTCGATCTAACCCAAGGGTCTTACTCTTCGACCCGCAGGAGAAACATGGATTGCAAAGGTATGGTTTTAAGTGATATTTGGACTATGATGTTCCTTACACCCGGCATAGGCAGCAAGCGGCCTTTCCCGTGTGGAGCAAAGAGTACTCCACGTTCTTTGTCCGGTCCGAACAAATGGATAGGCTCAACGAGTTGTTTTAAATGGGATATGATGTGCAGCTTAATGTCATTGATCCAACCAAAACTCTCCATGGCGTCATGTTTTAATGTTCTGCATTATTCTCCTGGTCTGGCTTTAATTTGTATGGCAAAGCTCATTCCTGTTGCAGACTCCCGGATCCGAATAGATCCAGAACTAACCTCTCCTCGGGTTTTCATCTTGAAAGGAGCGATGAAGAAAAATTAAACACACGGGCTCCTTCGTAAATCCTCGTCTCGTGCTTTCTGGTTTGTTCGGATATTTCGTAGATTGAGTCTGGCAAGAGTGAAAATGGCCACCTTTGATGGTCAAGTCCTTGAGAACGAGTTGGATCGTTGGAAGAAATCTGTCAAAAAGATATTCAAAATCTTAATGGTCATAGTCATGGTTGAAATCTCAACCGAGTGGTTGCAGCAATGAATGGACAGAGAGTTTGGAAGCCTAGAGTCTGAATTGCTTGTATGTTTAAATTGGAGAAGAAATGCAAGTGGTTGCAGCAATGAATGGACAGAGAGTTTGCAAGCCTAGAGTCTGAATTGCTTATGTTTAAATTGCACGAGTCTGAATTGCTTATGTTTAAATTCCACGCCAGTGTAGACGCGTTATATGCATGTGAACCTAATCCCAAGCGAGGCAATTCGAAACTCGGCATTGAACTCCAGGCTGCGGAAGTGTGTGCCACTGCATCTAAAAAAGGTTTGTCCCACAGCAAAAATAGGAATCTGAAACTCGCAACAAACGCTGGGCCCTCCGAGATTTTCTAAATAATGTGTTTTTATGTATTGTAAATATGAATAGTTTTTTTGGGCAATTTTGCAGAATATATGAGAGATTTCAATGTAAAACTGTAGTTCAGAAAGTCCGTAGACGCGGAAATAAATATATATATATATGTGTGTGTGTGTGTTTTGTGGATATCTCGAAACATCAAAGCAACCCATGTAAATGGTTCTGGCCATGCAACCAGATATTGTAATATAAATGCAAACTGTTCTTGTAAAAAATTAATAATAATTGTTTATTTACAAAAGTGTGGCAGGGAGACACGAGCATAGGGTGCTAATTCTTTCAAGCAAAACAGGGGGGGGGGACATTAAACCTCTCACACTCAGTGGAAGATTTAGCTTTATTAAAACGATCAATGTTAGAACTTAGCAGAAGCTTTGGCAAGGATCGATGTTTACAAAGGAAATGGATATAAGCCAACAATAATGGAGAATTCAGTGACAATAAACCTTCATATATTAAGAAAATCATGGCTCTATTGCCCCAAAAGCCAAGCTGTACAATGGTAGCACTATTTCACGTCATGCCAATGCATATCTACTCGACCGGCATATACCACGAACCACGAAACAAACCATCGGCAACATGTGAAGTTCTTCCATGCAACGGACAAACGGCAGCTCCTCGACAGGCGTACACCCTGCAACCTCAGGTATTAATAATAAAATGAGGGTAGTGTTAAATATCCCTCGCGAACCACAAAATCGAACCGTCGGCAACATGCGACGTTCTTCCATGCAATGGAAGAAAGACGGTGAGCATTAGAGGGCAAATGACATAACACTTGAAACACTGGGAGGATGGGATAGGCTGGATCATGTCGGTAGTAACTCCAAAAAAAAGGCAGAGCCCATTGCATTTGCAACCCTTGCCGCCTTATTCATTAGACTAGACGCTGCATCTAATCGAAGGTGTAGTTTTTTGCTAGACTGTAAGCGGGTTAATATATATCTCTCTTTGCGAGGGCTGGAATTTTGTTGGAGTGCGGGCCTAAAAGGATGGACAATTTTCATCAGGCGTATAAGATAATGGACGCAAAATAAATCTAGAGACATACAGCGTCGAAAACGACAATCAAAAGCTAGAGGAAGCTTGGGAAAAAAATCAGAATATTGCAAGACAAATTCTTAAATTGGACAGCGATATCAAGATTTACGTTAAGAGATTTCCCCTGAACAAAAAGTCCAAAATTGGACCGCACTATCAGGAATTATGGAAGGAGATTTTCCATGGGCTCTCTATTGGCACGCTAGGAAATGCACTCACAGCTATGGATGAAGGCACTGTTTTGCAAAACAGTTTATGACAATATATAAATCCTATATACAAGCAAGGTAGTCAGTGATAGTGCTAGGATCCGTCAAGACATTGCTACTTTTTCAAATTTGGACAGTTTTAGTTCTGAGAGGTGCGAAGCAACAAGAATTCCCGAGACAGACATGGGCCAAAAAAGTTCAAATCCTATATACAGACTTAAGTAGTCAGCGATAACGCTAAAATTTGAAAAATTTCAGACACTGCTACTTTTCAAATTTGGTACTAATCAACTGGACGGTGCAAGCATGAAGAATAACCCAACCGCAACCCCCTTTTCATACAAAAGTCGCAAGCTCTATCAACAAAAAGTAAATGTTGGCCTCCACATTCAGATATTCAACTCGATCATGTTAAAGGGCTTATATAATCACTGATTTAAGAATTATAGAAATCACCGAATAGAAAATTATAGACATCCATGGTAAATGGTAATGATACAAAGTATTATGAATTAATGACATCTTGCACAACATTCATTGTGTGCAATATATCAAGGGAAACAACACTAACCTTTACATAACATGTTTGAGAAACAAAAATGGCTTCTCGTCTGCTACCCACTTACAGCCACTTCTAGTTATTTGTTACTCTTACATTTTATTATAATGTCTTCAATGGAAAACTAAATCAATCATAATTGGTTGCAAAATAGTAATCAACAAACAATTTCTTCACTTTCCTTTCTAAATACAGCTTCGGGGATATGACGAAAAAACAGATAATATCGGACTACATCAAAAGCTGGTCAAATGCATATGTAGACATGAAGAATTATGGAATAATAAAGTTCCACCATCTCAGACACTCCTAAGGAAAAACGCCTGGATTATTCAGTACATCAATGTTATAGAGCTTATATAATCAGTGATTCAAGAATTATAGACAACCGAATTAATCACCGAATTGAACATTATAGACATGCATGGTAAATGGTAATGATAAAAAAGTATGCGTGACATCTTGCACAATATTCATGGTGCGCAATGAGGAACACGTAATACATCCAGTCACAAAATCCAAACCAGCTTTATATATCCTAAAATTGGGCAAAAGAATGAGGTGGAAGAGCATAAGAAATGCTAAGTAATTCTTCCTTAATCCTTACACAAGGATTGTACGTATAATGTTGTTCAAGATTTGTATGCAAATAAATACTCTCAGACAAAAGCACGGGGAAATCCAACATATCCAGTATCGAGAATGGATAGTACACACAATATGGCATGCACCAGAAACAACAATGAAAAATGATTCGAGAATATTCATCAGAGACAAAACATCAGAGACAAAATCGTTTTTATAATGAACATATCCACCCCCATAGAATCCATATCCTGGAATCAGTGACCACACTTCATTCGGTGCACCAACGCAACTATGGCAAATGTAATCCGACAAATTGCAACATGTAAACAATTATTCAGTAAACCTGAGCTAGATAAAGCCAACTTTAGTTTAAATAACAAAACGTCCTTTAGCGATGGTTTTGTTAACACATTCTCTAACATCTCAGGACCTTAAAAGAGATTCACACAGTAGTGGCTCATCAATGATCTCAAAAACTCATGACATATTGAAAAGCTTAGACCGGGAAACAAGAAGTTAATTAACATAGCCAAATATAACTACGATCAGGTCAATAATTTGATAATTAACATAACCAAATGCAAGGATAGCAAATGTAATCCGACCAATTGCACTAGGTAATCCACATCTTTATTCAGTACACCTGAGCTAGAAAAAGCCAACTTCAATTAAAATATCAAAACATCCATTAGTAATGGTTATGTAATACATTTTCGAACATATCATATCATTGAAGAATCTACAGCAAGTGGCCCAGTACCGACCATAAATTCATGCACGTTGAACAGCTACATGAGGGAGCAATAACCTATAATTAACATAGCCAATTGCAATTACTGCAGAAGTTATCCAACCATATGCACTGACTGATGCAGTCCCAGAAGTGATAACTAATGATATGTTGTTCATTTCGTTAGTTAAAAATCCCACTTCTTTCACTTGTGAACATCACCTTTTACATCCCACTTCCACTTCTTCACTTGTTAGCATCACTGAATGCAATGAGTGCTAAGTGGTCTAATTCAATATCATGAAACATTTGGTCATTCTAATTAATATTCATGGTTCCTGGGACATGCATTGATGAGCATTTATGAGTTACTCTACCAGCTAATCCCAAAATGATATCTCGCAAATTCAGTTCAACAAAAGAGATTGTATAATAAACTACATGTGCAAACATAGCAACATTGCCTGGAGGTTTCACGAGAAAAGCAAGTCAAAAAACTGCACCCATAAGAAAGAAAAGGATATGGGATCATGCAATAACCAAAATGTAATATGCACTTGTATTCCTAACCACGGTAAAGAACCCACGTAAAAAGCTATCAAAAACCATGAATTTAGACTCCAGTTCATCATATAATAACAACAGATGAAAAACTCAGCGTCAATAGTTACAAAAATACAAGACCCAGATCCGTACTACTAATAATCAAAATTTTGATCGCGAGAACTACAAACTTCAAGTGATATATATCGGTTGAAAAAAAATTACAACCATTCCTGGGAAACACTAACAGCACAATTCCATGGTGCTAATTCATTATGAGCAGCATATTCTTAAACTGCATTACAAAAGATGGTCAACTAGCCTTGTTCCTAGCTTTTGCAGCAAGTTTGGCAGCAACTTGTTCTTCAGACAAGGGCAGGTAATAGATGCGAGGGCTTGTTCTGGTCTTCTTAAACAAGTCATCAAGGGTAACAACAGGCTGTTCCACTTTCTTAAGTGATTGTGGTTGGGGTTGCGGCTGTGTCTGTGGCTGTGGCTGCCTTTCCCTCACTGCAGGGGGCATTGGTGGAGGGGGTGGCAGTGGCAGAGGTGGCGGGGGAGGCAATGAATGCTGTGATGGTCCTGCTGGACCTTGTGGAGGAATCTTAAAAGGCATCTGATTCTGCATTACATTGGTAGAATGTGATGGACCACTAACTGGCCCTGGTGCAGGAGCTGCCTGTGGAGGCCCTTCGATTTTGTGTTTCACCTCCTCCGGATCAACATACTCAGCAACCAACTGGCGCCCCCCATTCGAAGGCCACTGCAAATTGTATAATGTGTTGCGAGTAGCAACAGCCTCCTCTGTAGAAGAGTACTAAAAATTCAAGAAATTTACAATTCATGAGACTCTCAACGTTTATAAAAAGTTTGAAAAACTTGCACAAGACATAAAAAAACAAACTAACATACCGTAACATAGCAGTGTGTTTTGATGTGATCCATCCAAAAATTAGTAACAACACCAGTCTTGGCTAGAAGCTCTTGCACAGCCTTTAATGTAAATGGACGTAAAAACCTATCTATTCTCAAAGAAGTGGTTGGAGGCCTTGGTGAAGGTGGCACTGACAAAACCAAAAACAAAGGCAGCTATTACTATGCATATTATTTGATTCAATATTATATTCAATTTATTAAAATGAAACTTACCAACACGCTCTTTCTGACCATCAGCATTGTTTGTTGAATCTGATCTGGACATCACAGGCTTCAAGGACGCCGGCCTATTTGCAACAGTCGGACCTGAAGTTGCAGCAGAAGCAGCTGAGGAATATCCTGGCAACTCTCCATCTTTTGTTGAAACCTTTGCTACATCGCCGGTGAGATTATTCCCAGAGTTCCACCGCCTCTGTCGCTTTACAGGCTCATGCAGTCCAGCTTCCTGGCCTGATATGCATTAATTACAAAAAAAGTCAATAAAACAATATCAAGACATGGCATGGCAATACAGAAATCAATTTAATATTAGCATTACCAATGAACTTTAATACAATCTAACCTTTCCAGCACAATACAAATCAAAAATACAGTCAGATAGAAACAAAAATCTAATTTATTCCATTAGAGATCAAGTCTAGAATTGGGAGCCACATCAAACAGTGAATGCGACACAATTATCCAGTGTATCACAGGAGAAAAGAAAACTTTCTGCCTCAGTAGCAATGCAAAAAAACAAATGTGCCATGAGTGCAATGAAAGCCCAATGGCACCACAAACTAGACTTTTCTCTTAACATACACAATAAATCTAACATTAGTTAACTCTCTAGAATCATGAAAGTA
Source organism: Pinus taeda (assembly GCA_000404065.3). Taxonomy (NCBI): domain Eukaryota; kingdom Viridiplantae; phylum Streptophyta; class Pinopsida; order Pinales; family Pinaceae; genus Pinus; species Pinus taeda. The sequence continues at coordinate 137,652 of APFE030623197.1, forward strand.
GCCACAAGACCAGGTAGCAAGAAAATACGTAGAACAGCAAAGTATATTATAAGTGCCAAATACCACGAATCAACAAAAAACAGAATTACAAGATGCAAACCAAGGCTTTGTAAGTTGACCAACAATAAAAATAGTATTTTCTATTTAGGGGTGCAAAACTAGGCATCAACAAAATATGAGATGACTGGTAAAACTCCATAGGAGTACACTCAAACCTCAAAAACTCTAAAAATTAGTAAAAAAAAACGGAAAACGTGGTTGATCTTTGCAACAATGGATACAGCTATTCAATCAGCTCAAAGTTCAAACCAAAATCCCTCATAACACCCTTGACAAGTAAGTCCATAGTTCATAAAAATGAAACATAACTTTTAGGTCTCCTAGAACATTGCTAAGCACATAAACATCATGAAGCTGAGAAACAGCTATCCAACTACAAGAAAATGTATATAGAGAACACAAGTGATACATTTCCCAACCACTACTGTTATATCTCTATGACTCTTCACTATATGATTTTTGCAGAGCTTTCTTTTAAGCGCAAGTCAGAAGCAGAGGTTAGATCTACAAATTAAACATGAAACGTGCCAACTCAGAGCTCACAGAATTTGTCCCATGTAAATCTAAGATGAAATCAACAATAAAATCAAACTATAAACTTTTGATATCAAAAAATGTAAACTGTGACAGTTTAATATTCAGACCAAAGTCAGAATCCCTTGCAACACAACATGCCAAATGAATATTAGAAAACACCTAAAAAATAAGCAAATATATGGCATTCAGTACAAATATAAAATAAATGCATTATTAATGTATCAAACAAGCATTAAATAAGCATTATGCATGTTAAAAATATTCAATCTGAATGTCAACAATTAGGTCAAGAACTTCCAAATCTTTCAAAGCATTGTCTTTCTTCCATTGACAAGATTTTCCAATTTAGTAAGACACATTCAAAATATTTAACAGACAAGCTCTACAAACATGAAAGGTGATCTTTTAAACTAGCATGACACTTGAAAGGTGCCATCAATCAATTTAGGGGGTTTCAGATAAATAGGACTGCTACACAGCCAACTATCTGTTCATCTCCTCTAAGTCAACTCCCCTTAAGAGAGACGTTGTTTTTATCAAATTACATCAACAATTCATAATATATATTTTCACACCCCCGTAAAACTATCTAGATTCTTATAAATTATTAGTCACTCATAACAAGAGAACTCTCAGCACCCTATACTTGGATGATAACATGTTACATCCTACCATCATCCATTTCTCAACACATTTACTCGTATCACCTAGACAATCCCATCAATAAGCCCCATGTGCCAGTTTCTTACTCACAGGGTGTACTTTACCAACTACCTTTTACAGTGCATCAACTTATGAATCTAGAAACTCATAGTTATCTTTATAAATTTTTAGCCAAAACAGAGAAAAAAATTGACAATTTGCTCGTTGCCAAACAATATTCACTGCCAGTGAGTACCCACATGCAATACTATCACACCAAGCACTTCGTAGTTTTTTCACAGATCAGTGTGTCAATTTGCAACCCAACAATTCAAAGGGTCACTTTATTGATTTATAGCACAAAGAGGGAAAGAAATTGCAATTTACTCAATAAAATTAGCAGACTTTTTGCTAAGTATGAGTCAAAATCCTATACTCTGGGCCTCACCAAGCTTTTTGCTGATCTTAGTTTTGTATCAATGCCTTAGCCAAATATGTTGTCTATGTTCACATAGAAAGGATCTGCCTGCACGTGTTACAAATAATGGTACAGCCCAACGGTCTGTGCAATATGGATACCCATATTCCATACAAGTGTCACTGTAAAGTAAGGGTATGCTAGTGCATCAAAAAAAAAACCAATGCCACATTCTCAAGTATTACTTGTGGAAGAACGATTTCTCTTCAACTTTCTATAAATTCAGTTAATGAGTTGCATTTTATATATTTGTACACTTTTTACAGATTCATGAGGCAAACTTCAAAGTACAAGGCTATTTTGCTTCCTGACACCAAACAAGGTTCTCATACAATAAAAGTTTTATGGATTCAAACAAACTCCAAAAAATAAAGGAAATAGTTAATAATAAGCCAGACAATCAATAAGTCTCGACTCTCAACAAAATTGGAGGCACTACCAATGACAACATTTTCCACTCTGGCTTAAAAAATTTAATCTTCAATGAACTTAAAAGACAGACATCTATTTTCTTCGTCAATAATTGCATTCCCTTCATTGAACATGCCAAGATGGTGAATACCTTGAGTATGTATTCGTTGAACCAGTGATAAACTGGAATTTCAATTTCCACTTTCATTTAATGAGCTGTATATTTCATTTTCATAGTTTCAGCATCCTCTTTTAGCAGTTAAAATATGCAATCATTCATACAAGTAAAAATGTGTCTTGCCTATCTTACTGCATCTGTCATAACCTTGGTCGATGATGAACACATTGCATTACATTAGGCCACTTACATAACGCAATGCATGAATCTAGATCCATATTCTGTCAATGCTTAAATGGCAAATAAGCTTGCAGACAAAAATTAAGGGATCGAATAAAGATCTACTTCTGACTCGGTTCTTGTACACTTCTCACCATTTCCTTCACATATTTAAGAAGTCCCTCATCATTTCTATCCCCCAATACAAGGGTTACCATAACAACCAATAAATCGTAAAATGCTATTAACTCTCTCATCAGAATACCTCAAAACTGGTGATCGCAGAATTTGCAGCCTTTGAAGTTTGGTCATTGCAGGAACTAAAGGAAAACGAAAGCCGCACATTTGTCCACTTTGTCATCTTCTGAAAAGAAAGTAGTACCACTCATTTGGATATGGGAACTTACATGGTTGAACCTCTGTAAGTGAAAAATGACTCCTCTATCTGAATTGCTCTCTTTATTGGGCTGTATATTTCATTTTCATAATTCCATCTTTTAGATCTTAAATCATGCAATCGTTCATACAAGTAAAAACTTGTCCTGCCTATCTGATTGCGTCTATCATAAGTTGGTCAATGATAAACACATTGCATTACATTAGAGTCCAAACCATTTACACAACGTGATGCATGAATCTAGGCCCATTCTCTGTTGATGCTACATGGATTAAATGGCAAAAAGATTGAGAACAAAAATTTAAAATCGAAGAATAGCTATCAGCTATCTACTACTTCTGACTTGGATCTTGTTGTGCACTTCTCGCCATTTTCTTGTCACATATTTAAAAAGGTCCCTCATCTTTTCAATCCACCAATACAAGGGTTGCCATAACAGAATAAATCCTGAACTCTCCTGTCAGGACACCTCAAAACTGGTAATCATAGAATTTGCAGCCTTTGAAGTTTGATCATGGTTGGAACAAAAAGAGTAATGAAAGCCACACATCTCTCCATTTTGTCATCTTCTAAAAAGAAAGAAGTAACACCCATTTGGATAAGAAGCTTTAAGTCATTAAAACCTCTGTAGGAAAAAATGCCTCATCGATCAAGTCTAATCAATACTCAGACATTCTGGCAAGATATACCCCCATTGCATATCTCCAGTGCTTAATGTCAGTGCCTTCTTTAATCTTACTTCCAAAGTAAGCCATACCCAAGTAATCCCTCCCATTTCTCTGAAGCAAACCATGCGCTGAGTAACCCTTTCCTGTTTCTCCATCCCTTAAGGCTTAAACCCTTTCTTCATCCAACAGTTTCCTAGCGAAGAGCTACCAAGTTCTGCCTAACCGGCAACCTCCAGCATGACACAAAATCCCCAAATCAAACTGCACAGAACATGGTTCCACCACAACATATGAAAGGGAAGTACAAGTCATTTAAAGCAGCCATTGTATATTAAAACTTTTTCAGCTCTCTTACTACATAAATCAGGACTGAATCCCATGTGTGTAAATACTTTATCTAAAATGTGTAATTAGCAAGCAGAGAGGAACCCACAGTAAAGGTGGGAAGGTTGCAATTCTACATTTGGAAAGCATTTCTTTAAAAACATGTCTGGAAATGTAAGGAAAAAATTCTTTTCTTTTGCATTATTCTGATACTATGCCTTCAACTTCAACAAAGGAAAGGGGTTTATTTCATTATTACACATCCTAAAACCAGATAGATCCAATTCTAACCTGGGGTGCTAAAGTAACACCATTACAGCATACAATGACAAAGGAGAAGACTTAGTCTATTTATGCTTTATATTGTTAAAAAATCATTCCAAAATGAGGTTCAAGTCCTGCGAATGCTGTAAATAAATTGAGTTTTGTTAAAATGCAATTCAAATTTGGTTTCCATTTCCACACAAAAGCTGACAGACCTTGAGTTTTACCCAAGCCTTCAATCAATCAAAAATACATGACAACAATTATTGAGAAAAGAGTATATAAAAAAATCTAACAAGTACAAAACACTTTCCAAGAACAACTAGAGTGCCTCAGTGGCAAAAAAAACTTATGAGAGACTTTAACACCTAAGAAATGTAAAACCAATTTAAAGTTGGCTGTATAACAAAACTTTTTGAGAAAACTTTCAAACAAACATCCCGTTGTAAAGAAAGAACAAAAGCAACTTTACAAGAGAAATTTGTACAAAGCTCATCGGATTGAAGCCACATACATTTCTGAAAAAATTATACCTGATACTCTCCACACTCTCCAATATAAATAAGAGAAGCAACAAGATATGATTCATGTGTAGCACTCCTGAGTCCCGAATACAAGCACAATAACCAACTAGAGCCAGTCAAAGAATAGGGTAGAGGGAAAATCCTAAGAATCCAAACATATCTTGTGTGTATACCCCGTATAGATCCATCTTAACCACAGATCTAGCAAGCACTAAGGGGGTCAAATATTTTGAGGTAAAAACTACATTTAAGAGTGCCAACCTTGAAAGAAGGTTTGCAACTTTGGAGATTTGGTCCCCCTTACCATCTGATAGATCCACCATTACAATCAAATCTTTGCAGGAATTCATACAAAATTAGACAGAAAAATATACCTCAAAAGGGGCCAAAATGTAGAATAGTGAGACTACTTGAAATTTTGTAACCATAAGATTTTAGTTTTTTCAATTGCTTTATATAGTATATACATTATTAGAGTTGACATTGAAATATATTTATTTATTTATTATATATGCCCTACACTGAATTTCTTATCATTAGTA
>APFE030623197.1:143012-202309 GCA_000404065.3 Pinus taeda
GTACATACATATATATGAAATTGGTCTTGAAATAAATTAGACAGTATAGATATTCAAATAGTTTATTTGTGTTGTATTGAAATATTTTTAAAACGCATAAGAATTTTGGGCCTTGCTTTATTTTAAAATGGGCATCCACTCTAATCTGAGCACAGATGGAATCACACATCCCCCTAATACTGGGCTGTAGAATGTGTCACTCAGGCAAGTTTATACCACTTTCAGGCAAAGTTTATACCACTTTCAGAAAATTTTGGCAATTTTTGAGGTATAATGATCATATGCCATCATGTTTGTCCTAATCATTTTTGGAATAAATGGAAGTCAGTGAATCATTTTTGAGACAAAAACAAAAAGTTTGTCAAATGATGAAATTTGGCCACTAAAGTCTAAAACTTTCCCTACATTAAGAAACATGTGTACAATATGAATCCATAAAATACAAACATCGAATATAAATATATTTACACACCCCTAGTTTAAATACTGCTGTCCTACAACCGACATGGATTCAATTTCTCTAATAGGGGTCGCAAGTGTATGGCTCAGTCCCAAATGGTGGAACATACAAATTCATGCTGACAGGTTTACTTCAGAAGCCATCCTGATTCCTAACATGTGGGAAAGCATCCCTTGGTTTTCAAGATATGTACACAAACAATAAATAACATTTCATGATGCATGAGTTTTGTGTAAGTAAACTCTGTATTGAGTTTGAAACATCCAACATTTCAGTTGGACACTCCACCCCATCATCAGGGACACAAGAAGCTTAAAAAAGAGTAAAAACTTCTAGCCATTAGGGAAATAGTTAACCCCATCCAAACCTTATCAGAAAATCCGAATTGAAATCAAACCTAATTATTGCCAAACCCAAGCCATGACATAAGTTATAGCTTGATTGGTTGAAATACTTTTGTCCAGAAGTTCACAGGAGTTTTGGAAACAAATCACATTGTCACTTGGGGATGTCAACCAGTACTTCAGCTGGTGGTTGCTACCTTCATCCACACGGAAGTACAAACTACAAAGTGTCCACATAGTATGGACAAAGTATCAGCATCATGACAGGAATGCCTAATATGTGGTGGGTTATCAGGGTACCAGTAGCCCCACTTAACATGCATAATACACATGCAAGTAAGCAATTAAATTTCTCCAGAAAAGGCACTTCATGTCTGTATTTCATAAATATATGGAATGCCTAATATGTGGTGGGTTATCAGGGTACCAGTAGCCCCACTTAACATGCATAATACACATGCAAGTAAGCAATTAAATTTCTCCAGAAAAGGCAGTTCATGTCTGTATTTCGTATACATATATATATATAATACAGATTTATAAATATATATAGATATATACACATGAGTTTATATATGTGTATGTATTTATAATTCATGTATTTATAAATCTGTATTATATATATAACTCAAGTCTGAAGTTTATACATACATGTACATATACACATATATAATTCATGTTTGTAGTTTATAAAATCTGTAAAACTGGTAAAGCTTGATATACAGATTCCAGAATGAACAGAAGTTTTGACCTGCCACCTTCAATAAAAATAACCGCCTATTGAACAGGTCAACAGAAAGTTCACCTTAAGTAACGCTAAACTCAATAAGCATTGCTTTGCAAACAAAACCAAAGAGGGTATACAGAATGGATTACTATAAAAAAATTTAAATTGATATACAGATTCCAGAATGAACAGAAGTTTTGACCTGCCACCTTCAATTAAAATAACCGCCTATTGAACAGGTCAACAGAAAGTTCACCTTAAGTAACGCTAAACTCAATAAGCATTGCTTTGCAAACAAAACCAAAGAGGGTATACAGAATGGATTACTATAAAAAAGTTGAAATCCCTAAAGCTGGCTGAACAAAAAAATTTACATACCGCCTTCTATAAAGATAGCCGCCTGTTAACAGGTCAACAGAGAGTTCACATTAAGTAACGCTAAACTCGACAGGCATTGCTTTGCAAACAAAACCAAAGAAGACTGACTTAATACTAACCAATCAGACAGACAAAATATGTCAAGAATGAATTTAAAAAGCAGTTTACCTTCCTTTTTCCTTTTGTCACGAGGAGTTTCGACGTCATTGACACTGCTTTCCATTTCCTTATCCTTCCTATCCTGGCAAATATCTATTGCCATGGCATCACTGGTATCATCCTCCCTTAATGACTTCACTACAGGAATTTCGTCTTCAATAGTCTTGCTCTCCATTTCAACAACCACAGAAGCACCATTGGGATCTAGTTTTCCTTCAATAATATCGCCACCAACATTTTGAGTTGCATTTCTAGCAAAATCATCTTCATATGAAGAATTACCATCCTGTTGATCTACCCTGCGATCATCTAAACAAAGGCTACCATCCATGGCCTGATCAACATCATTTCCACCTGCTTGAACTCGACGTTCCAGATAGACTGAATCACCACTCTGTTGAAGCACAATACCAGAAGACTCTTGCAAGTTCCTATGTTTAACAACCTCTGATTCTAAATTGACATTATAAGCATTCAAAGAATCCTTTAGTTCATTTTCATTCTCTTCAATAATTGACACAGAATCAGTAGAAACAGACTCACACGTTAGTTGAAACCCTACAACAGGGTTGACCTTCTCAGATACCTGGTTTAAGGAATAATCTGACTTCTCCGCCACGCCATCGTCTTTTCTTCGAGAATTCTCCAATGCATCGCTGCTTACGGGATCCTCAGCTTTCAGCTCTTCTCCGGCAACATCATTACCCGGCGGGGGAGGCTTAGGAGAAGAACCCATTTCCTGTTTATCCGGACTAAGCTCTTGGTCCTCATTGTCACCATTTACTGGTCCTTTTGCATCTCCATCATTGAGGTTTTGACATTTTTCATCGTCATCATCCTTCCTATTGGGGTTTTGATTTTCCTGAAACATATCAGTCTCCTCATTGCCGTTGGGGTTTTCAGCATTAACAGAACCACCACCATTGTTGTCATTCACACCAGAATCCGTCTGTTGACTGCTACCGGAATTCGCATTTTCACCGTCATTGCGGAAAGCTTCTTCGAGCCTTCTAACCAAATCATCCTTCACACCCTTAGTTGTTATGCTTCGCCTCTTGAGTTCATCTTTCAGTTCTGTAACCTTCCACTGCTCCAGAGGGCGATTCCTCAAATCCGTCAGCGGCGTGGTCATTTTCTTAAAACCCCTTTAAGGCAAACAATCCCTGGAAATAACAAACCCCAGGATGGGATCAAATAAGTAAATACCCTACAAACCCTAAACTGCGAATGAAAGAATAATACCCAGAAACGTGAAAAGAAAAAAGAAAAAGGCTAAGACACTTCAAGGAACGTTCAGTCCCCCGACCAAGTTCATTAAAAACCCTATAACAACATTTAAAAATAAATAAATACCATTGGAACCCTAACATACATATAGGAAAATAAAAGCTTACAGGTAACAATCCGAGTTCGAATCCGAACAAGTGCTGAACAGAATATTCACCTCGGATAAGCAAAGCAATATCGTCCAAACCCTAGTTCGAGAACAGAAACTTAATATTAGCAACAACAATTCATCTACAAAGAACGCTAAGATTATATTTTTTTCTGCTTTTCTAAACAAAAACCACAATAGAAGTGGCGTTAAGCGGCCGGTTCCATGAGAAATTTAGAACAAATTCACAGCCCCTGAAAATCGCGCGCGGCGTCTTTTTCACAAAACAGAGCTTAAATCCTCGAAGAGCGCCGTCAAAAAGAAGGGATCTACGGGGCTTCTTCTTTGAACTGCCCGTATTCTCAAATTCGAGAGTCCAAATGGACGAAAATGGCATCCATCGATAGAGGATAAAATGGGCTACGCAACCCAGATGATAGCCTAATGATTTAAGTACTCCAGGCAGGAGATACACAGTGTGTATGCTGCAGATCGCGTGCCCGTTCGACGCTTTCCCTGCAAATGTTTTGCTTCCGCTTCTCTCGATATGTCTCCCCCTCACGCTGCGTATCCCGAGTTACGGATGCTTTTAATTGTGTTGAATAAATGTTCTACGTCCGATTGTTTAAGCTTTTTCGTTAAGAAAAAAAAAATGAAAAGTAAATACAACATTAAAAATAAAAATAAAAATAAAATACCGATGATAGGAAGATGTTTGTCCACAACATATTGAACATGCCCAAGGACGGAGGCTCATGGTTACCATGTTTGAACCACTCTAACCATTAATTAAAGGCTTTAAACCGAGATTGTAATTTTTATTTATTCATGAAAGGTTTTAAATCGGTATTTTAATTTTAATTTTATGATGATTATTTTTAAAAATATAAATTAATAAGTAAATATATTTTTCAAATTTATTATCAATTTTGTTAAAAGTTGTAATTATATTTAGTCACTAAAAACTTTGATTGTAACATTGTATCTTTAATCTTTAATGTGTGATTCTTTTATGATAAATATATATACTTGATTGTTTCTCAACATTGGAATTCATATGGATTTATCATTAATTAAATTATGGGTAAATGATAAATTATTATGAATTAATATTTCTCTCTAAATTTAATTTTAGATGCACTTGTATATGGATTTTCCTTGTAAATCTATGATATTATAAGTTTTGGGAATTTAGATGTTGTTTTAATAAAAAGTTGATGGTTTTTGTCCACTAATAAAAAAGTAATATTGTTTTTAATATTGCGTTGATTTTAATTTTTGTATAATTATTATGAGTGTGGATTGCAAATTATTTTTTAATAGAATAGAAAAAGATGTAATGGCAAACACATATTAACACATAGATATTACATTATTCAAATCGGAATGATTTTTCATTATATTTGTCTTTATAGTATTGTAATACAATATATGTATGTGTTTGTGTTTGTCTGTGTGTTTATACATACATATATGCGTGATGATATCCACAAACCGCAAATCCATTTACCCTTGATTAGATTATAAATGTAGTTTCTTATCTGAAACTACAAAACTATGGACTAAACCATCATCACCACAAAACCCTTAAAGGTGAAAACCATGTGCCAAAAATGGACACAAAACATGCCCCAAAAAAATTTACATGGCCATTCGTTTAATGCAACGTGTAATTCGTGGAAGTAGTCATACAAAGAATACACATACCCAACATTCTCCCACTTGTTTTCTTCGCACACAAGGGGTCGCAAGGGTACATGATCAACAATCCATGGTAATAATGCCCATTGTTTCTCTACACTAAAGGGAGCTTCTTGATGCTCAAGAATTTTGTTAATGAATTTACAACATTGTCTCTACGTTCTTGATGCTCAAGAATTTTGTTAATGAATCTACAACATTCTTCCTAGTGTTCAACTTCACCAACAACACCTTCTTTTCTTCAATCATCTATCTTTATATGCTCCCAGGTGTAAAGGCATGTGTGGCCAAGGATGTTTCTTGGTTCATGAGAGCGCTCTGCCTACTCCTGTGTAGATCTTATATGATATTTATTGAAGCACCACTATGTTAGTTACAAATGGGCAGAATGTGGGAAGGTTTAAGGCCTCCAAGGATTTTGAGGTAAGCGTTATCATGGTCCACAAATGAGTCACCAACTGAGGGGACTACTTCTCTAGCCCTTTAAAACGTATATGAAGTAGCTTCATTGAATAAAGCTTCATACAATGGCACCATGAAATCTTAGAAAAATGTATATACACCTAAATATAGTGATCCTCCAAAAGCATTTGGTAGTAGATATGAAATACCTACTCATGAATTGTACATCTTGAATTCATTGCTAATAATATCATTTTAGAACATATTGTGTCGAGTAGATAAGAGGCCATGAAAAATTGAGGTTTTCGGCCTTCCTTGGGATTATGAGACTATTCAATGATGTCCTTTACAGAGCCCGACAAGAAGTTTACCTAGTTGAATATCCTTCCCTCCTTTGCTACAATATACATGGGTTGAAATCCTTCAAGGAAGGTCTCAGCGTTGGATCGACCATATAATCATCACATCATGGCAACTACTACTTGGAATGGGGTTTTCAGCATATTTATCAGATATTCTTTGTTTTCCTATGCTCTAAAATTCCCTCTGTTGGTCCACCACATCTTCAACAATTCTCTATGAAAGATCTTGAAATATGTCAGTCAATCTTCATCCAAGCACACTTTCTATTTGGGCACCTTGTAGTACATTTCAATATCGAAGGCACTAAAAGAAGCAATGGGCTTCCCGCCACTTTCCCTAATCATGGCTTCTTCAAGGCCAACATGTTTCACCAGTCATTTAACAGCTTTAGGTCATGGGAAAACATATATCTTTAAGAAGCCTTGTAGATATCTAACTTTAGGTCATCTACAAGTGGATTAATATGAATGGAAAGTGGTATCTACCCATGGTATTGAATGATGTAACTCAAGAAGGCACTGAAAATACTATAAATGACAAGCCTTACCTTGCAAAAGGACAAGTCCGTCCACGACAATGCAGTTGTACCATTTTCCCTCATTCAATAAAGAGTGCCTTTCCTTTCATATGTTGAGATGTATTCAGTGTGCTTTTTTATCAATGTTTTTTATTTTCTCTCCTCTCGTGGCATTCAAGTTTCCTAGATCTTGGCCCCTTAGATCCGGATCATGGATTTTCTCTGTGAAACAACCAATTTATCTTTGACCATGTGTATGTGGTATATTTATTGATGAAGCACAAAGTGTCCTAGAACTCTGGACCAAATTAATTATCAAATTCTTCTTCCTCTGAGTTTTCAGCCACTTGGTTTTACAACCTCGTTTATTGGACATGTACATGGTTCTCCTACAAATCTAATAAAAACAATAGGCACACATTATGTCGATTGGCTTACAGCAATAGATGGAGAGAACTGAAAGGCTTGGGTTCAAGATTGATTGTGCCTGTGAAAAGGTAATCATGATAGCCCTTTTTGTCAACCCTCTTGTAATTGTTATTATGAATTGTAAAATTGATGTAAATTAATGTGAATAATAAAAAAACAATGATGATTGGTTGAGATGGGACACATATTCAGAGGTTTGTAAGAGTAGTTGCTTGTAATCCATATCATTCATTTAAATTACCACCTAAATCCTTGTTGGAGGAGATGGCCCTTGCACAGGTAGTTAACTGAAGGAATGGGCTCTTGATCAGAGGATGAGTCTACAGGCCACCTTGTGGGACGTGTTGATAGGGTCAACACACAAGAGGAGTCGAGCATGCAAAAGAGGAGGTGGGAGAGTATAGGGAGCACTATGAACAAGAAGAGGAGAGAGTATGCACTAAGCATCAAGAGAGCGAGGGACTAGTTTTTGTCTCTTGTCTACGTATCTCATGTGTTTGTGCAACCTTGTGTGATCACCTATGTGATTCATGTAATAAGGGAGCCCTATAGAGGTGCGTGAGTATTCCATGTGACCAGAAGGGTTAGTAATTATGCTCGTGTATTGCCTGTTGAGGCCTAAGCATCCCTGTGTGTTTAAATTCCATAAGAGAGTTCAATGGAGTAGGGATGCTCCAGTGATAGATAGACTGAGAAACCTATGGGGGCTTGCTAGATGAGAATCATCAAGGTTGTGGCAATGTTCTTAGGGATGAGAAAACCACTAGAGACTATGCTAGTTGAGAACTTGTAGAGAGGTTGAGGCACCCCAAAGCTAGTGGGCCAATAACAATTAGTGTGGTATTAGGGGCTAAGAACACAAGTATGAGCACCACTAAGAAGTTGTTGGCAAGTGCACTCTCATTCCAACATAAGTAACGCCACTGACAAACCTCCTTTTTATTTATATATCTCCAAGATTGAACTTAGACTCTTTATGCCCTACCTAAACCCCTGTGTTGTTTGGTTGTTGGAATTAAAAAGCCACTGTGGTGTAATAGCTGGGAGTTGTTGAGAATACTTGAGAAATGGGTTATGTTCATCATACATGAGTGAATGGTTGAGAACTCCTAAGCACGCTGCCTCCTCAGACTTTGAATCCAACTCGGGTGTGGTTGACTGCAAGAAAGGAAAGTCATGCAGTCAACCTATGGTTGGGTGGAGAGTTGTAGTCCCACTCACAGTCTCCAACCATCTAATTCATATGACAGGTCACTTAATTGTGTCGCCGTGCATACTAATGAAATGTAAATGCATATTGCTCTTGTTGGAATTATATGGCCAATGATGAGGAAAGACTATTACAGCGTATTTTTCTAAGGAATACCTATTCTTGTGTACTATGATAAAGGATGTGTGTTTCATGTTTATGGATTCTTGTTCATTGTTGTTGTGTGAGAGAGATGCGTAATCTTTGTTCTCACTGGTTAAATCTATAATGAATGGTTTGTGTTCTATGAGTGGCTTGTGTTATGAATGGCCTTTGCTATTGAGCTAAATACAAAGAAATCGTGCCTTTATATGTTTATTTTCCAAAGAGAAAAAAACTTGTAATTTTATTTCGAAAAATGAAACAAAATTACAATTTGTAGATGTTAATAATATTAAATATGAGCGGCCTTACAACTCAGGGGTGGGGGAAATTCAAAAAATATAAAGGGGAAGATTAAGTAATATAAACATCACTTATCTTCCCTCTCTTTCCTTCTTTTCTTGTACCTTTTGTCATCCCCCCTGAGTCGGGGTCAATTGGTACCATTGCCAATTGACTCACAGTTATCCCTAGTGGTTGTCCACTTTGTGTGCCACTTATGTCTTTTGTTCTTGTTCATGGATTGATTATGATTATGCACCATTTTGCTTCTGGGTTGCATTGCCATTCTAAACTTGAGTACCCCCCTCTTCTTGGTCTGGAGAGTTATCTTTGATTTCCCCTTCATCCTTCGTGAGGTAGGGACCGAAAGGTTGCAATCCTTTTCTTTTCTGGCTCGACCCCTTTTTTGGTTTTGAAGGTTTTTTTCCTAAGGACACGTGTCCTGCAAGTGTCCCATTTGATAGCAAAGTCAATATCTGAATGTCTTATTTTCATAATCTAGTAGTTGGGTCCACAGGAAGTTTTTATGCTTCGATGGAATGCAATCAGGTAGACCTTTACTTAGATCTATTTCTACACAAATTCTAGTGAAAGTAAAACCCTTTCTCCATTCTCTCAGTGTCCATGTTTTTGAAAGACCCCAAGGTGTTTCTTATTTCCTTGAGGGCCTTTGTTACAAGTCTATCTGGGCACATCACTCTCGACGATCAGATCATTGTAAATAGGGTCTATCAAACCCTAATTCAGTTGCTACATGCCCTAGACATGCCACTTCATTGAGTGCTTCCATTCATAAGAGTTTCTTGAGTTCAAACCATGCTGAAATGTTTCCTTGGGTCACCAGCGCACCCCTGGTCAGGGGTAAGTGCTTTCCAGAGTAGGTAGCCCCATTCAAGGCTGCGTTGCAGAGGAACTAAGCCCATTCAAGCCTACGCTAGGCGAGAATCCTCGAAATGTTCATTGGATCCTGAGTATATTCCTCCATTCTAGAGCCTTCTAGAAGGAACCCAACTCCTATCCTATCAAGATGAGCTCGACTTAGGATAACCTTGGATCATCTAATCCTCTATCCTCTCATCCCTTTGAACATGGAAACTAATCATCCAATTATGGAAAATGATTCAATGCCATATTAATGACAAAACCACTTGCATTCATCTATAAATTGGCCTCCCATCATAGAGTCAAGGAGCTGGGATATTGTAGAGAAATATTGTTGGTTTAGAGACTTGAAATCATTGTCAAGTAATGTTATGTTGTTGGATTGATGTTGTTATTGGTGTGATGAGGGTTGGACTAAGTTGGATGAGGGACATGAGATCGAACCACATTGGGTGCAACTTCTCCTTCTATCAATCAATAAAGTTGTTTGTTCCTTTTCCAATACTTTTGTCTATATCTATGATGAATGTATGTTCAAATGTTGTCGATTCTATTTTTTTACAATAAATAGACCATATGCTTTGATTGTTGTAGTCTTATGTTTATGTTGGCAGGTATTAATTGAGCGAATTCAGTTTGAGCGGGAGCGATGAGAGCAACTCAAAGGAGATCAAAGGAAGCGAAGGATCACAAGTAGGTTCTTTTATCTTATCTGTTTATTGTAGGAAAAGGTTAAACATCTTTACTTCAATTGTTATAAGTGTAACTACCCACTTAGGGAAGATATACTTATCCATAGGTATAAATTATGTATAACAAATTGGCGACTCCACTGGGGAACGACCATCATTCTTGGTAGTTATCCCTTGTCTTAGCAGCACCAGTGGACCTTGCTTGTGTTCATCTACCCATATTCGGTCATTTTGAAGCTTGTTTGGTTAAAATGTGTGTTTATTTGTGTGTTGATAGTGCTCTCTGGCATTAATGCATTGTTGTTCTTGACACAGTACTCTAAAAGCAACGTTCACCTAGAGACAATGCTTTACAATGCACTGTCTCCCACTCGGGGTTGCGTTGGTCCCTCTCAGGCCAAAAATCCATCTTCTTGCTTGATTTTTTCCAAATTGTTTCACATCTTCTTTGCTAAATGGTCAATGTTTCTCTGTCTCTGAAGTCCAAATTAGCATCTCTCTTCCATGCCCACTTTGGCTTTTTTTGTTCAATGTTTCTTTATGTTTTCTTTATCATTGTCGAATCAATCCCAAAGTTAGCTTACATTGATTAGTATTTACTTTTCTGAAAAAGAATTGTCGTAAAGTCTTCATTTATTTGAAAAAGAAAATGTCGTAAAGTCTTCATTTCTTGTGAAAAACATTGATTGATCGTTTGTGCATTTAGATTCTTTGTGTTCATCTAAACATTAAAGGAATGAAAAGAAAAACATGCATAATGCATTTAGAAGTTTGTGTGTGCTTGTAGGAATGGTATAGGGAAAGTTGCATTAGATGTGCTCTATGCTCTTTGTTTAGAGATTATGATTGCTCTATCCCTTTTAGTTATGGTTTTCATTGTTTAAATCAAATGAAAAGAATGTTTCTCATCATAGTTGCATTCTAGGAGTTTCATAAACATCACACGGTGAACCTAAAAGTCAAACTTTTAAACAAGATCAACTAAAATTTATCTCAATTAACCTAATGGAGCATTGTAACTTAACACATAACATTTAGAGGTCTAGGCTAGAGACGTGTTCCGGCGTCGTTAAACATAGCAGTTGTCACTAATGGTTTGCGATGCATTCCGAGTGTGATACCTCATTCCACGTACGTAAGTATATTGTAGCTCGTCCACGTACTTTCGGATATATTTGGGAGGACTACATTAGGTTTCTATCCATCCATAGGTAACCGAGTCGGCCGCCTTGTATACTGTGATATACCAAAAACAACATTCAGGAAGATTACCTACACATATGTTAAGTCCTTGGTTTACTAAGGTAGTATATTGCAGTTCACAGTTACTTGGTAATCATTTTGCCAAGATTATCCCTCTTTTGTTTTGTTATGTTATTTTTATTAAAATAAAATTAATTGACCGCGAAAAACATCCTCCACGTCACTCCTTAGTTGATCTTAGGTTGAGACATATGGTAACAACTTTGGAGTCCACCGATAAAAGAATTCCTTTTGATGGGAATCATAATTCTTTTCCTCCTTTCGGAAATATTAGTGCTCCTTATATGGCTACATTGTCCCTTCCGAGATTACCATCAGCTTGCTAGCATATTTGTTCTCAACCTCCTTGGCCCCGCAAGTGAATATTCCTACAACTGGACAAAATCAACCTCCAGTTGATCCTAAAGTTGACCCTTTACCTTCTTCATCGGTGGTTTCTTCCTCCCCTTCTTCCTCTTCGCCTGGTGAAAGTATTGACACTAGTAACCAGGTGGATAAGAAGAAGAAGAAAGGGAAGAAGAAGAAGAAGAAGAAAATTGAGCCGGGGGGCAATCAAGCAATTGAGCCGGGGGGCAACCAAGCAACCATTGCTTCGAATGCAACTTCTAATGAGAAAGCGTCCAATAAGCCTCCCAAGCTTCAATATCCTTGAAAACTTTGTATGGGAGACCATCTTCTTCGAAAATGTTCTGGTATTCCTCAAAACTTAGAAGAATGGGTCTTCTCGTTCACATCATCTTGTGTCATCAACTTCTGAAGATCATGTTGGTGACGCACCATCAACTAGTGGTAGTAAAGTTCATGGAAAGAAGGGTAAAGTTAAGTTTCCCTATAGGTTATGCAAAGGGAATCACCCCATTCACCTTTGTCCCTATCTGGATGAAGCCCAAAAAGTGTTAGATAACCGTCTTGCTTCTCCGCAGTGACTTCCATTTGGTTACAGGAGACTCTCCCGTAATCCTTCACTAGTTAATGAAGTGACTGACCCAAATCAACCGTTGGTCAAACCCACTCTCTCTAAATGTGAATCCCATGAGTCTATACCTGACCAATCACAAGTTGAGGAAACAATTGACATAATTTCACCTTTAGTTAATCGTACCTTTCCCAGAGATAGTGAGTATGATACCACTTAGGTTCTTTTCGTTTCTTCGTATTCCAATGAGCTTGGAGGCAACCCTCCTGTTCCATCAAGATAGGAGGAAAATCCTCTCGTTCTTGTAACTCAAGGGGGTGATTCTCCCATTCTTACGGTACCCCCTCCAAGTAATCTGGTCACTTCCTTTGATTGGAATCAACTGGCAGGATGTCGTCTTCCTTGTTATGTGCCTTTCCAAATCATAGTACATGTTTATAATATGATTGTATCTGGCACTATTATAGATGAAGGTGCATTTATGAGTATCCTTTCCTCCACTGCTTTGCAGGCGCTCGGTTCGCCGCCACTTGTGCCTGTTACCCAAAATCTGTTGGCTTTTAATAGAGGAACCAATCAACCATTAGGGATCCTTCCTCAGTTTCCTATTATGTTGGGAGGAAAAATTGTTTATCTCAATGTGATGGTAGTCCCAGGCCCTTTAGATTACAATTTACTTCTTGGGCGCGACTATGTTTATGACATAGGAGCTATTGTTTCAACACTCTTTCTAGTGATGTATTTCCTGCATGAAGGTAGAATTGTCATCATTGACCAGCTTTCATTTCCCGATCCAAATATGGCTTCCAGTCAACCATCTTCCCTAAATGGTCCTTTTGTCCCAATGGTATCTTCCCCTCCACGGGTTAATTATGTGGCAACCTGTTCCATGCTTACATCAACTGACGATCAATTTCATGATCTTGTGCATTATGTACTGGGGGCATTGGAACTAGATCTCTCTAATGGATTCCTTGCTACGTATCCCTTCTAGAGCATTGTTCTCCCATTTGATGAGAACCTCTTGGAAGTCATGAACTCTTATGGGTCGTGATCAAGGAATCATGAGCATAGTTCCTTGCCTTGTGTCAAGCTCCTTAAAAAATGAAACAAGGAATATGAGGATAGTTCCTGGTCTTGTGTCAACCTTGTTAAAAAATGAAACAAAGGGTATGAGGATAGTTCCTGGTCTTGTGTTAACCTAGTTAAAAAATGAAACAAAGGGTATGAGGATAGTTCTTGGTCTTATGTCAACCTCATTAAAAAATGAAACAAAGGGTATGAGGATAATTCCTGGTCTTGTGTCAACCTCATTAAAAAATGAAACAAAGGGTGTGAGCATAGTTCCTTGTCTTGTGTCAATCTCGTTAAAAGATGAAACGAGGGTCTCGAGGATAGTTATTTATTGTGTCAACCTCATTAAAAAATGAAGCAACTCCCTTTTCCAAATCGAGTCTTTGATTAAGATCTCATAAAATCCTGGTCGAGTCTTTCCAAAATCTCGAAAGTGAACCTTCATTCCATCCACCTAGCTGAATGAAATGAAGCTTGGTTGGAGGGGGCGGCATGTACCTCGAATTGAGTCATTATGTTGGGGGCATGCAAACTTATAACAAACATAGTTTTTTGTTTCAAGCTTGTGTAAACATGAAACCGAATCCAAGTAGAGTTCTCTATGGCTCAAGCTTGTGTAAAAATGAACCCATGCCCAATTTACATCTTGTGATTGCCATTTTTATCAGCTAATTTATGGTAGATGACCTTTGGTTGTTTCATTCCATCGCCACCATCTCCTTGGTCGATCATATGCTTTCACTTGGTTGCTTTTCCTTTCCTAAGGGATCGCAGTGATGAGTGGTTTTATTAGCCAGTGCCTTGATCATTACATGTTTTGAGCAATTCCACCATTGCCGAAACCAGTTGCTACCCATTATACCACTCGTTCCTCCAGGATGAGTCACCTTTAAGATTTTTATGACTCGTAAAAAATGAAAAGATGGCCGAGTATTTTCCCTTTTTGACTCGTTAAAAGAAAATAAAAATAGGGCGTCTGCTTTCAAACTCTTTTCCGACTCTTTAAACATGAAAAGATTGTCTGGTGCTTGTCCTTTTCAGCTCGTAAACAGATTGGAAACAACATCTACTCAGTATAAGTTTAACCCTTTTTCGGACTAAGATAGATTACTTACAAAAAAGGAATATGTTGATCGAACATGGTCAATAGGTTCTCTCTTGTATTATTTTATGCTTTTTCGGACTTGAGAGACAAATTTACGAAAAAGAACTTGTGGAGTTTTCTTTTTTTCCCTTTTCAAACTCTCTAAACATGAAAAGGACCAATTTCTCATTATCGTTAAACTCGTTAAAGCATCAAATAGCAACAAACTTGTCCATCATGACAACACCGAGTTTCACCTTCGCTAAACTCATTAAAACATCACATAGCGATGGATTCACCCAAAGGGTGGAATTATGCATCATGCATATGTTACCCTCCTCAAGCTTGCTAAAAAATATAAAGAGGTATTGGTCAGCAATGACTGGGGGAAAATAGGAAAAGGGATAAATCACTTTACGGTAGCAAGTCGCTGTTGAACATGACACTTTCGCTTCATCTCTGTGACTATTTGGGTTGGGTTATCTAATTGATGGTTATCATACCTATGGTCTATCACACCATCCATCGCTTTGGTTTTGGGTCAATGCTGCTAATTCATTCAGTGTCGCCAACATGTTCAAGAGAAGTCACAGAATAAACTTCATCCTTTGCAATACTCATAAACCTTCATTTTCATGACCACCATTCCTGAACATTATGTCAGTCACCTTTTGTCTTCAAAATCATTACACTCATTTCTTGTCGTTGATGGGGGATACATCAAGGCCCTCTTGCGACAAGTCGCTTCTTGTCGACATCAACACATTATCCAGGAAGTTCACTTAGAAACACCCTTCCAGTACCTTGAGGCTTGCATACATCAATGACAAGTTTCTCGCTTCCGGCGACAGGTTGACATCACAAGCCTTCAACCAAAAGACTTTGTATGGTGTTCGACATCAAAACATCTATTCACACCATGCAGAATGTATTGTAGTACCTTGAGAATCATTATCATTATTGGTGATTTCTCTCGCGTCTATTAATATATTACATCATTGGCTGGTAATCAGACGGTGTCTTCCCACGTTCGACATCAAAACATTTATTCACACCATGCAAAATGTACTATAGTACCTTGACAATCATTATCATTATTGGTGATTTCTCTCACGTTTGTTAATAGCCTACATCATTGGCTGGTAATCAGACTGTGTCTTCCCATGTTCAACTTCAGATCACATTTTCACATGGTTAGACTCATACTTGAGCAAACAATTGGACTAGATAAAGGACCCTTGATCTAGTTTCATCCATCCGAGCTGCGATTTCAAGAGAGTACTAAATCATTTGTACGATGGATTTACACAGATGGTCATCTTATCATGGGTCTATATCTGTAGACGACTATCTGATTTATGTACATGTAATGAAAAGTTTATATGTTGAGCATGGGTATGCCTTCCCTCAGCAATTCATGAAAAATTCAAAGATATCATGATATTATGTATTGTAATTGATGCAGGTCACCATCTGCTTCAAATCCTCCTCATCACATCATAAAGCATATCACTCAACATTATCATTTTTGACTTCATGCTTCAGGGGGGAGTTGTTACAGGTCTATTTGGGCACATCACTCCCAACGATCAGACAATGTAAACAGGGTCAATCAAACCCTAATTCAATTGCTACATGCCCTAGACATGCCACTTCATTGAGTGCTTTCATCCATAAGACTTTCTTGAGTTCAAACCCTGCTAAAATGATTCCTTGGGTCACCAGCGCACCCCTGGTCAAGGATAAGCGCTCTGCAGAGCAGGTAGCCCCATTCAAGGCTGCGTTGCAGAGCACCTAAGCCCACTCAAGCCTGCACAAAGCGAGAATCCTCGAAATGTTCATTGGATCCTGAGTATATTCCTCCATTCTAGAGCCTTCTAGAAGGAACCCAAATCCAATCTTATCAAGATGAGCTCAACTTAGGATAGCCTTGGATCATCTAATCCTCTATCCTCTCATCCCTTTGAACATGGAAGCTAATCATCTAATTATGGAAAACCATTCAATGCCATATTAATGACAAAACAACTTGCATTCATCTATAAATTGGCCTCCCATCATAGAGCCAAGGAGTTGGGATATTATAGAGAAATATTGTTGGTTTAGAGACTTGAAATCATTGTCAAGTAATGTTATGCTGCTGGATTGATGTTTCTATTGCCGTGATGCGGGTTTGGACTAAGCTGGATGAGTGACACGAGACCGAACCACATTGGGTGTAACTTCTCCTTTTATCAATCAATAAAGTTGTTTGTTCTTTTTCCAATACTTTTCTCTATATCTATGATGAATGTATGTTCAAATGTTGTTGATTCCATTTGTTTACAATAAATAGATCATATGATTTGATTGTTGCCATCTTCTGTTTATGTTTGCAGGTACCAATTGAGCGAATTCAGTTTGAGTGGGAGCGACGGGAGCAACTCAAAGGAGATCAAAGGAAGCGAAGGATCACAAGTAGGTTCCTTTATCTTATCTGTTTATTGTAGGAAAAGGTTAAACATCTTTACTTAAGTTTTTCTAAGTGTAACTACCCACTTAGGGAAGATATACTTATCCGTAGGTATAAATTTTGTATAACAACCTTCTGATGCCAAAAAGGGAGGTGGAGATTTGGTATCCTCACGCATATTGGCATTATTGAGACTACCATTGTTGTGGCATCAAAATCTAGAAAGCAAGGGTTAATGAAGGGCCCTCCTTTCAATATTCTCTCAATATCCTCCTAGGTATCAAACTGAGCAATGAAGAAACCTTTTGAGGATAGGTATATGTCGTATTTGGTGGTCCAAATTGTAAACACCCATTGATGCAAAGCATCAGACTAAGCCAAAAACCATTGAATCTACAAATCACTACCGTAGATTGAAGAACATAAAAGAACTTATTTAATACCTCTATTAGGTTTACCTTCATGGCAAGCACTTGTTGTTGTTATTCAATAATGTAAGGTCCATGATTATATTGTGGCATCTCTGATGGGTTTTGGCCTTTGCCTCAGACCACATCCTTGGAAGAGACTAAGCCTCTTGGTTTCCTGGATCTCGAAAGCACCCCCACACAACCCCAACAATAAGATGACGGTAGATTTTCAAACAATGTCGTAATCCTTCAACTAGAAAAGACCTACAATTGTCTCCCTTCATAAAGAAGACACTACACAGCTACAGGAACCCCAAATCGATTCTCAATAAGTTGCTTTAGATCTACCCCAAAGGTCGATCTAGAGACCCATATTTGGATCATGTTTCCACTAAGGGTCTTGAAAAAAATTTGAAAGCCTGCCATCTGAAACAGATCTTCAAGGCCCCCAACGGATCCAAACATAAATAGATCATGAGGCTTTTCATCTTGTTCTACTCTAATCTAAATAGATTAAGGTTGAAAGGGAAGGCACAAGAAGTAATCAGACTAAAATACCACATGTATATTATGAAGATGCAGTAGAATACAAGCTAAATCCAAAAAGGGTTAGCTAGACCCATGCATGGTAACGAAAAATATAGAAAAAAAACAACGGTAAACATCCATGTCCTGGTGACATGAAATGATCCCTTCAAATCCAAGAAAAAACTTGTCACAACCTCATCAGAAGTAAAAGGAAGGGCTAAAAAAATAATGAATCACATTGCCCAACACTCAATAGTAATCTTCCTATGCCAGATCCATACTACAAACCTAGTGTCATTCATGCACGAGGTAGAGAGGAGGAGGTTGTCATTTGATCCACTACATAAATAGATATCGCTAAAAACTATAGAAAAAAATAAATGTTTTTTTATATATTTATACACACACACACACACATGTGTGTGTGTGTGTGGGACTATTGTTAACTTATTGTTGGGAGTGGTTATACTAGTGCGTGGAGCCCCTAGACAAGAAGGTCGTAGAATCTTAAATTTCAGTGCCTAAGAGTTTGGTGGAGTACATTATTGACAATGCTAAGCTCAGGAGGGGTAATTGCCTCGAGGATCAAGGCAAAGAGATAGAACAAAGCCTGCTAATAAACTAGAGAATGTCCATCTTGCAGCGGCCAAGGGAGGTAGGATCCCATAAAAAGTGTGTTTTACCCTTCGGGGTAGGGCGAGAGATGTCAGCAAGACATTATCTCAGTACCTCGGAGTCTCAAACCTCAGGTGGCATGTAGTGTGCATAAAGGAAAAGGGTCTAGATTAACGACCAAGGGAGACGGGAATATCCTCGACATATAACAACAAAGGAATTTTGTGACATCTCCTAGTTAATATTCCCTCATTGCAAATAATTATAATTAATTAAAAGCTCGAGAGAAAAGGGGACACAGATTCCAGATTTCTTGAGGAAGAGGGTGTTTTAAATATCAGTCCGGGTTGGTTGAGTGGTTTAATGGGTTAATTTGGCAATCCATTAACTAAAAAGGAAAAAGGACAAGCCCAAGTTTCCTTAAGCTTTAACAATAAGAAAATAAGACAACACATTGAATAACAAGAATGGGTTGCGTTGTCCAGAAGTTGACTGCGTGGAGCCTTGGGAAAAGACAGTTGGTTGGTCTATTAGGGGCACAAAAACCAAGTCTGCGAGGAGGGGAGAACACACCCTTATCTTCTCACACACGGTAGGTAGAGTAAAAAAAACAAGAAAAAGTGCATATTCTATGAAGGGAGGGGAACTCATTCTCTCAAACACATACATAGTAGAAGAAATGGCTCAAAGTACTGAAGGAAAATGGTGAAAACATATTGAGAGAAACAATTAAAATTCGCAAAATTCAAGCTTTGGAGAAAGTGACCCAATTGGGGAACCCTCAAAGAGAGGCTCGCTGGGTAAAAACATTATAAAGAGCAGTGGCTTGCCTACAAGGCTAAAGAACCCACTAGAAGCTTTTGGACTCATGAACCTACTAGATTGGGAAGAGACACTCAATTGCTTGTGAGGGATAATGAACCACCAAGAGTTGTCATGGGGCTGAAGCTCTAGTGCTTGATTCACAAATGAACCACCTAGAGAGGTGATCTCTTTACCTATCAGTAGATTATCCACTAATGAATCTTCCCTTGATGTGGACTCTCTTCTCCTGAAAGTGAGCTAAAACTCTTTGTATTGTGGTATCCTAACATGGATGTTGATTTAGTCTGAAGGATCTGGAAAGGCTGAGAGGAAGCTTGTGTAGCTGGTGGATGAAGGCATAGTACCTAGAATTGAGTCATTATGTTGGGGGCATGCAAACTTATAACAAACATAGTTTTTGGTTTCAAGCTTGTGTAAACATGAAACCGAATCCAAGTAGAGTTCTCTATGGTTCAAGCTTGTGTAAAAATGAACCCATGCCCAATTTACATCTTGTGATTGTCGTTTTTATCAGCTAATTTATGGTAGACGAGCCTTGGTTGTTTCATTCCATCGCCACCATCTCTTTGGCCGATCATATGCTTTCACTTGGTTGTTTTTCCTTTCCTAAGGGATCGCAGCGATGAGTGGTTTTATTAGCCAGCGCCTTGATCATTACATGTTTTGAGCAGTTCCACCATCGGCGAAACCAGTTGCTACCCATTATACCACTCCTTCCGCCAGGACGAGTCACCTTTAAGCTTTTTTATGACTCGTAAAAAATGAAAAGATGGCTGAGTATTTTCCCTTTTTGACTCGTTAAAAGAAAATAAAAATAGAGGGTCTGCTTTCAAGCTATTTTATGACTCTTTAAACATGAAAAGATTGTTTGGTGCTTGTCCTTTTCAGCTCGTAAACAGATTGGAAACAACATCTACTCAGTATAAGTTTAACCCTTTTTCGGACTAAGATAGATTACTTACAAAAAAGGAATATGTTGATCGAACATGGTCAATAGGTTCTCTCTTGTATTATTTTATGCTTTTTCGGACTTGAGAGACAAATTTACAAAAAAGAACTTGTGGAGTTTTCTTTTGCCCCTTTTCAAACTCTCTAAACATGAAAAGGACCAATTTCTCTTTATCGTTAAACTCGTTAAAGCATCAAATAGCGACAAACTTGTCCATCATGACAACACCGAGTTTCACCTTCGCTAGACTCATTAAAACATCACATAGTGATGGATTCACCCGAAGGGTGGAATTATGCATCATGCATATGTTACCCTCCTCAAGCTTGTTAAAAAATATAAAGAGGTATTGGTCATCAATGACTGGGGGGAAATAGGAAAAGGGATAAATCACTTTATGGTAGCAAGTCGCTCTTGTACATGACACTTTCACTTCATCTCTGTGACTATTTGGGTTGGGTTATCTAATTGATGGTTATCATACCTATGGTCTATCACACCATCCATCGCTTTGGTTTTGGGTCAATGCTGCCAATTCATTCAGTGTCACCAACATGTTCAAGAGAAGTCACTCAATAAACTTCATCTTTTACAATACTCATAAACCTTCATTTTCATGACCACCATTTCTGAACATTGTGTCATTAGTCACATTCTGTCTTCAAAATCATTACACTCATTTCTTGTCGTTGATGGGGGATACATCAAGGCCCTCTTGCGACAAGTTGCTTCTTGTCGACATCAACACATTATCCAGGAAGTTCACTTAGAAACACCCTTCCAGTACCTTGAGGCTTGCATACATCAATGACAAGTTTCTCGCTTCCGGCGACAAGTTGACATCACAAGCCTTCAACCAAAAGACTTTGTATGGTGTTCGACATTAAAACATCTATTCACACCATGCAGAATGTACTGTAGTACCTTGAGAATCATTATCATTATTGGTGATTTCTCTCGCGTTTATTAATAGATTACATCATTGGCTGGTAATCAGATGGTGTCTTCCCACGTTTGACATCAAAACATTTATCCACACCATGAAGAATGTACTGTAGTACCTTGAGAATCATTATCATTATTGGTGATTTCTCTCACGTTTGTTAATAGCCTACATCATTGACTGGTAACCAGAGGGTGTCTTCCCATGTTCGACTTCAGATCACATTTTCACATGGTTAGACTCATACTTGAGCAAACAATTGGACTAGATAAAGGACCCTTGATCTAGTTTCATCCATCCGAGTTGTGATTTCAAGAGAGTACTAAATCATTTGTACGATGGCTTTACACAGATGGTCATCTTATCATGGGTCTATATCTGTAGACGACTATCTGATTTATGTACATGTAATGAAAAGTTTATATGTTGAGCATGGGTATGCCTTCCCTCAACAATTCATGAAAAATTCAAAGATATCATGATATTATGTATTGTAATTGATGCAGGTCACCATCTGCTTCAAATCCTCCTCATCACATCATAAAGCATATCACTCAACATTATCATTTTTGACTTCATGCTTCAGGGGGAAGTTGTTACAGGTGTATTTGTGCACGTCACTCCCAACGATTAGATCAGTGTAAACAGGGTCAATCAAACCCTAATTCAATTGCTACATGCCCTAGACATGCCACTTCATTGAGTGCTTTCATCCATAAGAGTTTCTTGAGTTCAAACCCTACCGAAATGATTCCTTGGGTCACCAGCACACCCCTGGTCAAGGTTAAGTGGTCTGCAGAGCAGGTAGCCCCATTCAAGGCTGCGTTGCAGAGCACCTAAGCCCACTCAAGCCTGCACTAGGCGAGAATCCTTGAAATGTTCATTGGATCCTGAGTATATTCCTCCATTCTAGAGCCTTCTAGAAGGAACCCAACTCCTATCCTATCAAGATGAGCTCAAATTAGGATAGCCTTGGATCATCTAATCCTCTATCCTCTCATCCCTTTGAACATGGAAGCTAATCATCCAATTATGGAAAACCATTCAATGCCATATTAATGACAAAACCAGTTGCAATCATCTATAAGTTGGCCTCCCATCATAGAGCCAAGCAGTTGGGATATTATAGAGAAATATTGTTGGTTTAGAGACTTGAAATTATTGTCAAGTAATGTTATGCTGCTGGATTGATGTTTCTATTGGTGTGATGTAGGTTTGGACTAAGTTGGATGAGTGGCACCAGATCGAACCACATTGGGTGTAACTTCTCCTTTTATTAATCAATAAAGTTGTTTGTTCTTTTTCCAATACTTTTCTCTATATCTATGATGAATGTATGTTCAAATGTTGTCGATTCCATTTGTTTACAATAAATAGATCATATGATTTGATTGTTGCCATCTTCTGTTTATGTTTGCAGGTACCAATTGAGCGAATTCAGTTTGAGTGGGAGCGATGAGAGCAACTCAAAGGAGATCAAAGGAAGTGAAGGATCACAAGTAGGTTCCTTTATCTTATCTGTTTATTGTAGGAAAAGGTTAAACATCTTTACTTAAGTTGTTCTAAGTGTAACTACCCACTTAGGGAAGATATACTTATCCTTAGGTATAAATTCTGTATAACAACCTTCTGATGCCAAAAATGGAGGTGGAGATTTGGTATGCTCACGCATATTGGCATTATTGAGACCACCATTGTTATGGCATCAAAATCTAGAAAGCAAGGGTTAATGAAGGGCCCTCCTTTCAATATTCTCTCAGTATCCTTCTAGGTATCAAACTGAGCAATGAAGAAACCTTTTGAGGATAGGTATATGTCTTATTTGGTGGTCCAAATTGTAAACACCCATTGATGCAAAGCATCAGACTGAGCCAAAAACCATTGAATCTACAAATCACTACCGTAGATTGAAGAACATAAAAGAACTTATTTAATACCTCTATTAGGTTTACCTTCATGGCAAGCACTTGTTGTTGTTATTTAATAATGTAAGGTCCATGATTATATTGTGGCATCTATGATGGGTTTTGGCCTTTGCCTCAGACCACATCCTTGGAAGAGACTAAGCCTCTTGGTTTCCTGGATCTCGAAAGCACCCCCACACAACCCCAACAATAAGATGACGGTAGATTTTCAAACAATGTCGTAATCCTTCAACTAGAAAAGACCTACAATTGTCTCCCTTCATAAAGAAGACACTACACAGCTACAGGAACCCCAAATCGATTCTCAATAAGTTGCTTTAGATCTACCCCAAAGGTCGATCTAGAGACCCATATTTGGATCATGTTTCCACTAAGGGTCTTGAAAAAAATTTGAAAGCTTGCCATCTGAAACAGAGCTTCAAGGCCCCCAACGGATCTAAACATAAATAGATCATGAGGCTTTTCATCTTGTTCTACTCTAATCTAAATAGATTAAGGTTGAAAGGGAAGGCACAAGAAGTAATCAGACTAAAATACCACATGTATATTATGAAGATGCAGTAGAATACAAGCTAAATCCAAAAAGGGTTAGCTAGACCCATGCATGGTAACGAAAAATATAGAAAAAAAACAACGGTAAACATCCATGTCCTGGTGACATGAAATGATCCCTTCAAATCCAAGAAAAAACTTGTCACAACCTCATCAGAAGTAAAAGGAAGGGCTAAAAAAATAATGAATCACATTGCCCAACACTCAATAGTAATCTTCCTATGCCAGATCCATACTACAAACCTAGTGTCATTCATGCACGAGGTAGAGAGGAGGAGGTTGTCATTTGATCCACTACATAAATAGATATCGCTAAAAACTATAGAAAAAAATAAATGTTTTTTTATATATTTATACACACACACACACACATGTGTGTGTGTGTGTGGGACTATTGTTAACTTATTGTTGGGAGTGGTTATACTAGTGCGTGGAGCCCCTAGACAAGAAGGTCGTAGAATCTTAAATTTCAGTGCCTAAGAGTTTGGTGGAGTACATTATTGACAATGCTAAGCTCAGGAGGGGTAATTGCCTCGAGGATCAAGGCAAAGAGATAGAACAAAGCCTGTTAATAAACTAGAGAATGTCCATCTTGCAGCGGCCAAGGGAGGTAGGATCCCATAAAAAGTGTGTTTTACCCTTCGAGGTAGGGCGAGAGATGTCAGCAAGACATTATCTCAGTACCTCGGAGTCTCAAACCTCAGGTGGCATGTAGTGTGCATAAAGGAAAAGGGTCTAGATTAACGACCAAGGGAGACGGGAATATCCTCGACATATAACAACAAAGGAATTTTGTGACATCTCCTAGTTAATATTCCCTCATTGCAAATAATTATAATTAATTAAAAGCTCGAGAGAAAAGGGGACACAGATTCCAGATTTCTTGAGGAAGAGGGTGTTTTAAATATCAGTCCGGGTTGGTTGAGTGGTTTAATGGGTTAATTTGGCAATCCATTAACTAAAAAGGAAAAAGGACAAGCCCAAGTGTCCTTAAGCTTTAACAATAAGAAAATAAGACAACACATTAAATAACAAGAATGGGTTGCGTTGTCCAGAAGTTGACTGCATGGAGCCTTGTGAAAAGAGAGTCGGTTGGTCTATTAGGGGCACAAAATCCAAGTCTGCGAGGAGGGGAGAACCCACCCTTATCTTCTCACACACGGTAGGTAGAGTAAAAAAAAACAAGAAAAAGTGCATATTCTATGAAGGGAGGGGAACTCATTCTCTCAAACACATACATAGTAGAAGAAATGGCTCAAAGTACTGAAGGAAAATTCCTCCAAGGGAGAAGGTGAAAACATATTGAGAGAAACAATTAAAATTCGCAAAAATCAAGCTTTGGAGAAAGTGACCCAATTGGGGAACCCTGAAAGAGAGGCTCGCTGGGTAAAAACATTATAAAGAGCAGTGGCTTGCCTACAAGGCTAAAGAACCCACTGGAAGCTTTTGGACTCATGAACCTACTAGATTGGGAAGAGACACTCAATTGCTTGTGAGGGATAATGAACCACCAAGAGTTGTCATGGGGCTGAAGCTCTGGTGCTTGATTCACGAATAAAACACCTAGAGAGGTGATCTCTTTACCTATCAGTAGATTATCCACTAATGAATCTTCCCTTGATGTGGACTCTCTTCTCCTGAAAGTGAGCTAAAACTCTTTGTATTGTGGTATCCTAACATGGATGTTGATTTAGTTTGAAGGATCTGGAAAGGCTGAGTGGAAGCTTGTGTAGCTAGTGGATGAAGGCATAGTGGCCTTTTGAATTCCTATTTCAGCTACCCATATTGGTTAAAGTTTCCCTTCAAAGGAACTTCACCTCAAGCACTAAAATCTTGCTAAAGGGTGAAAACTACAAGTGATTGTGGTTGTAGCTTGTTTATGGTTGGTTGGAGAGTTAGAGTCTCACTCTCAGTTGTCAAATCTCTTATAAGATAAGTATACTTTCATGTCTATATGTATGAAGCTATCGTGTCTATGTTTACATTGTTAAATTAATGTTTTGTTAACCCTGGGGAGTGTTGTTTTCTTGCATGAATGTGGAATGTCAATGCTTGGTGCACCGATTTTAAAGGAATGGATCATTTCCTATGTACATTTTTGGGCTTGTGATTAACCTAATTTGCCTTAGTTTGAAGAGATGGGTAATCTATGTCTTTGATTAATTATTTGCATAGAAATGTTTGAAGTCTCTGGTTATTGTATTGATAAGGCCGCATATATCAACTGCATAAAACCAGGCCAGGTTCAGGCATATCTAAGATCAGGAGAGGTAGCACTCTCCTATATTTGCATATAATTCATATGTGGGCTTGTAGGCTACAGGACAAGGACCTTATAACTATACATAGCTCGGGCCAAATTTTATCAGAACCACCGTAGCCAAGACGTGGAATAATTCCTAGTCGATACACACGCACACATAATAGGCACTGAGGGAGGAATTCCTTAAAAACCATTAGATTCAAACTATATTGCATAAAGATCGAGCAAGGTCAATTCTTAGTACTATTAGGGTCGGGGTCTAAATTGCAACCGGTCCAAGTGCCATAGAATTACCATGACCGAGTTCTAAGGGTGGAGAGCACCCGAGTATTCACACATCACACAAGCTATAGGGCTTACATATTAAGGCTCAAAGGATCCAAGAGGCTCATGCCTAGTAATTCAAGTGATTGGGGTGATCACAATAGGTGGAAAAGGAAGAATCTGGACAGTCGAGGATTGGATGTGTTATTGCCATTGGATAATCCCCAAAAATTTCTTCTTGGAGGTTTCGAAGGGAGTTCCTAAGGGAAACTTTCAGGATTTTAACCTTGGGTTGACTCAATGTTGTGGGGTTGGTTTTACACCCTAGCACGAAGTGGCAAATGGGAACCCAAGTTTCCTTTTTCAACGTGATTTGATGAGATATTGCATGATGTTGGGGTATAGCGGGGCAGACAGCTATGTGGCACCTAATTTGTAGGGCGCACCGAGGATGATGCCACCATGATGTTCAAATTTGGTGGTGTCACCCCGGACCTTGAACCCTAGAGGTTTAGCATGGAGGCACTGCGGATAACTCCCAAGATTTTAATTTTGGGCGGACGTAACACAATGGGCCAACGTACATACCCTAAGGCGAAAGGCTAAAGGCTTGTAGAGGTATTAACCCACATTGGTAGTGGGGTCCACAAGTTCCATGTAATCTCAAAAGTGTATACCCCAGAGGAACTACTAAGAGACTACCTAGGAAATTCCCAATATGTATTCTCCAAGATGTGGTGGCAGGTAGAGAGGGCTCGCACTTGCATACATCAA
Organism: Pinus taeda; assembly: GCA_000404065.3. NCBI lineage: Eukaryota > Viridiplantae > Streptophyta > Pinopsida > Pinales > Pinaceae > Pinus > Pinus taeda. The sequence continues at coordinate 169,912 of APFE030623197.1, forward strand.
GTGTATATTTATATACTATGTTTTAATTGATTATGGGGACCAATTTGCGATTTAGTATGAGTGAGTTGGCAACTTCCATGTGACCTATGATGTGGATGCATGGCAGGTTAAGATGACATGGTGCAATATGATTTTCCAAGACTTTAATCAACCATACCTTTCAATCCGAGAGTCAGATTGAGACGAATTTTATATTTTTGGAAAGGTCTCGCTGAGACAAACACAACAATTTTATTCAATTTGGGTTTTAAGGTAGTTGAAAAAGGTCGAAAAAATTTAGACCTCATTTCCATAACTGGACTTTGGAGATTGGGTTCGTCTAGTAATTGCCTCCTACCCTTAGAAGGGGCTAGGGTTATGAGGAGGTACGTTACAGGGTGGTATTAGAGCTTCCAGGTTCAACACTTGGACTAGATGGGCTCTATCACAGATTAACAAGTGGAGGTTCAACGCTAGACCTTTAAAGATTTAGTGAGGCCTTAAAACGTCACGGTAAGCATTAGAACTTTGTTTGTTATGGATTGGTTGTATGTATTGTTAGATGTGTCTTCATTGTGATGAAAATATACATCTATCTTGGTGATTTATATGATTTTGTTGATACTAATGTATTAATTGATGTGTGATGTTGTAGCTAGCTTTACACCAACATATTTCCAACAATAAGCCAAGGTGATATTCTCTATTATGCACTTTGATTTTGTAAAATCTAACAGTTATGTGTGTGTATGACAACACATAAAAGACACCAAGGCCCAAAGAGATGAAGATCAAAGACCACAAGAATAGAAAAGGATGGTACAATATATAACTAATGGGCCAATGAATGAATAGTAAAATGGTGTGGTATAGCTTTGATCAGTCACAACAAGGATATAAAGAAGGAATTAAGGACATATGAAGAGGAAAGGTTAGTTGGATAGCGAAGGGAGGTAGACTCTCTTGATTTGATGGATACGTTGAGGAGCTTGAGAGCAGAAATAAGGAGTTATAAGGCTGACAATTAAAGGCTTGTCAAAGTGCAAGAGAAACAAGTAGAAGTCAATGCAGTCATACTGCAAAGCCTATTAACCCTGAACAGGTAGAGGTAACATGAATTGGGGATTAACCACATGGACATGCAAAGCCCTTTAGGACAAGAAGAAATAACCAATGGGGAAAATAAGAGTAGATCTAGAAAGAGGCACAGATTGTCAACTAAAGACATTGTGAAAGGAGGCACTCTGTCAAGTACTCCTGAAAAGGATTTGAGCACCCACGAACAAAAATATGAGAACACTCACAAAAGGCCACATTGTCATCATTATCATCATCATCATGGGAAAAGAAGGGAAAGATAATGTGTACAAAAGGAGTTTAAGAAGGTCAAACCTCCTACATTTGATGGCAAGATAAGGAAATCAGATGATGTAGAAGCCTGACTACTGGGAATGAAGAAGTTCTTATGAATTCATGACTATTTAGATAAAATGAAAGCAAAGGTAGCTACTTTTGGCCTAAAAGGCAAGGCTGATATTTGGTGGGAAGATCTAAAGAATGTAAAGGGCACAAGGGAACAAGATTTATCTTGGAAGGAATTCGAGTAATACTTAAGGAACAAATATCTATCTCAGAGATACTTCAATAGCAATGCTAAGGAGTTTTATCAGGTCAAATTGGGACAAATGACAAATGAGGAGTATACCACCAAATTCCTAGAGTTGTTATGGTGTCTTCCTTACCTTAAGGAAGAAAAAGCAAAGATTCAGAGGTATGTTAACAAACTGCCACAATCCTTCAGGGATAGAACTGAGTTCGAAGAGCCCAAGATATTAGACAATGCAATTTGGAAATTGAAGCATTATTATGAGCAGTCTAGTTGCAAACCTCAGTATAAATCAGATTATAAATTTAGAAGTAATGCCAACTTTAAAGGAAAAAGGAAAAAATCAACCAAGGGAACAAGTGTGACCCTGGTTAACCAAGAAAATCAATAGAGGTCCAACGTTTCGAGCAAAGGTTGTTCCACTCAAGAAGAATCCAAGGGTTATGAGAACGATCCATTCAAGTGATGTACTTGTGGAGGGAATCAATTAATGAAAGATTGCCCACAACGCAAAAACATTGACTTGACACTGTATAATGCACAGGTAGCAGAGACAGTTAAGAACGTGGTTCAAAATATACCCAACATTTACGTAGCAGTGGATAATCATCAAGTTGATCACCGGGTAGCAATTATAAAGATGGAAGGTATGCTGTGTGACAAAAAAAATTCAGTTTTGATTGACCCTGGTTTAAATTTTAGTTACATCAATCCTGCCATCGTTGAGAAATTTTCACTAAAGGAAAAACCACACGCTATTTTCTAGTTCAACTAGCCATAAGACGAAAATAAGAGTTGAACATTAGGTGAGGGCTTGCCTAATCGTATTGAATGGGATGTTAATTGTTTCAAACTTCAATGTGTTGCCATTGTGAACATATACCACATTGTTGGGCATGAATTAGCTATACATGCATTGCACCAATGAAGATTGTTTTGAGAATACCATCAAATGCCTTGACGAAGCCAAAGAACATAAAATATTGTGGGGAAAACTGAAACCTACTTCTGTGAGATTAATTTCAACTATGCAAGCCAAGAAAAAGCTGCAGAAAGGGATGTCTTTTATTTGTTTTGCAAATATCTAACAATGTTGAAGCTAATTGTACTGCTGAGAATGATGACAGTAATATCCTGAGGAAATACTTTGTTTAAAAATAATAATAATAAAAAGATTTTTTTTCCAAAAGAGATATATGGACTTCCTCCTCATAGAGAGTTAAATTCCTCTATTGAATTAATGCTAGGGGTAGCCTCAACATCAAAGGGTCCATATAGAATGAGCACCCCATAATTAGTCGAGTTGAAACTACAACTCAAGGAGATGTTGGACAAGGGCTACATAAGGCCAAGTGTGTATCCATGTGGAACCCTAGTTCTATTCATGAAGAAGAAGGATGACACACTTAGGTTATGCATTGATTATAGACAACTTAACAAGGTGACCATCAAAAACAAGAATTTCTTGCCACAGATTGATGATTTATTCGATCAACTGAGGGGAGAAACAGTTTTCTCCGAGATTGATCTAAGATCAAGCTACCATTGGGTACACATTAAGGATGAAGATATCTATAAAACAACCTTTAGAACAAGATATGAGCATTAAAAGTTTGTGGTAGCACCCTTTTGACTTACTAATGCTCCCATAATCTTTATGTACCTCATGAACAATGTGTTGTGCCCTTACTTGGATAAGTTTGTAGTGGTTTTTATCGATGACATTAAGGTCTATTCAAAGACCAAGGAGGAGCATGGAGAGCATCTAGCCGTAGTACTACAATTTCTAAGAAAGAATAAGGTTTATGCAAATCTTAGTAAATGTGAATTATTCCAATCATAAATCCACTATTTGGGGCACGTTGTCTCAAAATAGGGAGTAGAAGTTGATCCAGAGAAGGTTAAGGTCATCACAGAGTGCACACTTAGAGCATTCTTGGAGCACTCTAACATTGGAGGGAGGAAGGAAAAGGAAGGATCAGAAAGAAAGGGGAAGCAAAGATCAAGCAAGGAAGAGCGGGATCAAGCAACTATAGCAGGATTACTTGCATATTGAGTTGCATGTATGATTTCCTTGTTAGTTTTGACATGCATGGTACATGCATGTGTGTATGGTACATACATGTGCGTACGGTACATACATGTGTGTATGGTACATACATGTGTGTTTTTGGTTCTCTCGGTGTCATTGCCATGGGTTTTGCAAAGTGTGACAACAGTTTCAGCCTTGCCTTGCCATTTTTGGATAGCCATGGTGTGATGGGGTTTCTTTTATTGGTTGAGTTGGATTGTCGGATGGTTTCGAAACTAAGTGGGGTGGTCTTAGGAAAAATCACAAAGGCCTAGGAATCCCTGGACCGATAAAGGTGGGATTACAGTAAACCCTGGTTATGTGTACCCTTGTTGGGCTTAGGAATCCTCGACCGGTAAATGGTGGGATATAAATCCTAGAGGGTGTAGATGGACAAATTCCTCACGGTTTAGGTGGAGAAATATGGAGGCATCCATGCTTGTATAGGCCTAGTGATCCCTAGACCAATATATGGTGGGATTGTGGTAAAGCCTGGTAGTGTATGTTTCTTGTTTGGGCCTAGAAATCCCTTAGCAGGATTGCGGTAAAGCCTATTTGTATAGATAAGGGTTTCAGGCCCAAGAATCCTTGATCATTATTGGCATGAGATATGGTAAATCCTGAGGAAGCCCTGGTCGGTTTTGTTGTGAGTCCCACATTCATGGTTGGAATATGGCATGGGGATGATTGGCTGAAAGAAAGGTTTGGTTCAACCCAATCTATCGTTGGGTGGTACGTGGAAGTTCCTGACTTGGTTGGCTTTTGCATATGTTAATAAAATATATTTTCCTATTGTATTTCATTAGTAAATGTGATTTTTATTATGTGGCTTCGATGGCTATTCTATCTTTGTTATTCTGCTAGTTATATGTTGGTTATAAGCATGGTTTGTGACAGATTTGAATTATGGCTCTCATCATTTTTTGACTAGTAAACGAAATTTTAATGAATGGATGACTTAATAGATGATAATGCAGCTATTGTGAGAGGGAATTAGACCTTATTGATGAATTTCAGATAAGTATGAGGTCCACATGTTCAGATGTGTTTATATGACCTATACATTACATGTTTATGATGTGTTTGACGAAATGCCTGTCATGGTTAGGATGAGTCTGGTAATTTCTTGGTTCAAGTTTTGCATTAGAGTCATTGTCTTCTTTTTATTTATTATTTCGAAGAATTTCATCAAGTTCTGTGTAGAGGCCTGAGTCCTAGCCCTGAAAAAGTGGCTCAAATTTTGGGGTTACTGGCACAAAACTGCTTGAAAAAGACTGCAGTCGCATGGATGCCTTGCTATGGGAGAGACTAGAGGCTTTCATTCGCATGGAGGGCTTGTCATGGGAGTGACTGAGGGTTTAGGTCAGTAAAAAGCAAGTTAACTCAGGGGTTGGACACCTGGAGTGGTTAGTTAGCCCCTGAGGGGTCATGTAGCTCCCGAGGAAGGTCAATTTGGTTTTTGGTGTGTGGATTCCACTTCCTTAACTGTACATGGAGAGTTGAATCATATCGTAGTAACTCTTTGTCACATGTTTACCTTGGTGGACCTGTTAGGTTGGGTAAATGTGGGAGGAGGGTGTTACAGAGTTGTATAAGAGCATGGTTCACCCATTGGACTGGATGGGCAGAATGTCTGTTGTCATGCATGCATGTAGGTTGTATATGTGCTTGAAGTGTATGCATGGTGTTGGTCATTGTTGTAGTTGTGTTGTCATATAGAAGTTGAAGGTGTTGTTGTTGGTTTGTGTTTGTTGTGAATGCATGTCGGTTGAATATAGATTTGTTGTGTATGTCTATTGTCTATGTGGATGTATGCATGCATTGTAATGGTTATAATTATCGCGCATGAGGTCATGGTATGCAGTTGGTATGGTCATGCATAGTAACAGGATGATGATTGAGACGATGTTTATATATTGCTATGATTATGTTTATACATATATTGTTCTAATATGGTTGATATGACCGATGAGATATCCCCCCCTAAACTATACTTAGGTATGTTGCTTATGTTTATATTTTGGTTTAGCTGACACAATATACTTGCAGGAAGAAGATAAAAAACTAGCAAGATGCTAGACTATAATTCACAAGATTCTCCCTATAGATCAGATGAGCAGCATGGTGATGGGTACTCTTCTGACATAGAAGACACATTGAGAAGTTGTGAAGCAAATAATGATAGAATCATTCAGTCATAGGAGAAACAAGCATAGGTTAATGTAGTTATCCTTCAGGGTTTATCAGATTTGTAGAGATATGGACCGCTTAGGATCAGTCATGGGCTGGAGGATATGACTAATGGGGCACATGGCAATAGGTCTCATGGTGGGAATAGGTCAGACATGGATGACACAATCAAAGATGGCAGGTTCTTGGATACACCAAATAGGAGAGGTGATGGATACAGGTTCTATTCTAGTTCTGGTTTCGACAGGTACCATGGTCATCATTGTTATCATCCTTACAAGAGGATTGATAGGGGATATTTGTCCGATGAGTTCAACAAAGCCAAGACACCTGCCTTTGATGGGGATTTGAAGAATTCAAGAGATGCATAGTCATGGTTATTGGGGATAAACAAGTTCTTTGAGTTGCACGATTACATAGAGAATATGAAGGACAAAATATCTATCTTCAACCTCAAAGGGAAAGCAGGCATCTGGTGGGAAGATGTGAAGAAAGTTAGAGACATCAGGGCAGAAGAGTTGAGTTGGCATGAATTCAAGTGACTTTTCAGGAAGAAATATTTTCCAGAGAGGTACTATGACAATAAAGCCAAGGAATTTTATGAGCTAAAGAAAGGGTCGATGGTGGATGAGGAGTATATGACCAATTTCCCAAAGTTGTTGAGGTATGTACCTTATCTTAAGGATGAGAAAGCCAAAGTTCAAAGATTTATTAGTGGATTACCATTAGCATTTAAAGATCAGATTGAGTTTGATGAGCCTCAGTCACTTGAAGAAGTCATTGGGAAGTTGAAGCATTGTTATGAGCAGTCAAAGCTTAAGAGAAAATATCAGCAAGGTTGGAAAGGGAAAGACAAAGCTAAGGGCAAGTGGCTATCGAAGAGAACAAGACCTCAAGATGCAGGTGAGAAAGAAAATGTTGCACCTTACAAGAAGTTTAATGGACCTTAGCCTGGAAAACAACTGAACAAAGGTGATGGTAGGAGACATTCGCAGTGTTGGACATGTGGTAAGGAGCATCTCAAGAAGGATTGTCCACAGAATCAAGGTGGTACGCCTCAAATCTACAGTGCACAGGAAGCGCAGACAGTTGGGGATGTTAGGTAAAGCATTCCACAGATTTATGCAGCATTTGATAACAAGCAGGTCGATTACTAGGCATTTATTATTGAGATGGACGGTAAGCTTTGTGATCAAGTTCTTTCTATTTTGATTGAACTTGGATCTAATTATAGTTATGTTAATCCTGACCTGGTGGATAAGTGTGGTTTGAATAAAGAAGTGCATGCAGAATCTTAGTTAGTGCAGTTGGCTACAGGTACAAAGAAAATAGTTCATCATTGGGTAAGAGCTTGTGCATTTGAGTTGAATGATATGCCTACCTCAGCGCATCTGAATGTACTTCCGTTGGGGTCATATAATATGCTTTTGGGTATGGATTGTTTGTACGTTCATAGGACCAAATTAGATTGTTTTGACAAGGTTATTGAATGTTTAGATGAAAATGGAGAACATAGAATCTTGCAAGGTTAGAAGAAGGAAACATCAGTTAGAATGGTAAGAACTATGCAGGCAAAGTGTAGTCATAGAAAAGGATGTGTATCGTTTCAAGTACATATTTCCAGTGATAAGGGTAAGAATGTTGAGGATGCGAAATTTTTGAAGAGGTATCCAATATTACAACAGTTTCAAGATGTGTTCCTAGCAGAGGTTTCAGAGTTGTCACCTCGCAAGGAAGTGGAATTTTCTATTGAGTTTGTACTAGGGGCAACACTAGCATCAAAGGCATTATACAAGTTGAGCACACTGGAGTTAGTGGAATTGAAGTTGCAGTTGAAGGAAATGCTTGACAAGGTATACATTAGGCCAAGTGTATCCCCTTGGGGTGCACCAATATTGTTTGTGAAGAAGAGGGATGGTACTCTTAGATTGTGCATTGATTTCAAGCAATTGAATACGGTAACCATCGAGAACAATTATATGGAGGATTGACGATATATTTGACCAATTAAAGGGAGCAACAGTGTTCTTGAAGTGAGATTAGGATACTATCAGGTACGCATCAAAGAAGAGGATATTTACAAGACTACTTTTTGGACCAGGTATGGGCATTATGAGTTTGTTATGATTCCTTTTGGTATAACTAATGCTCCATTTACTTTTTTTGTGCTTGATAAATAATGTGTTGCATCCTTATCTAGACAAGTTTGTTATCCTGTTCATTGATTATATATTGATATATTTTAAGAATGAGGAAGAACATGTCGAACACTTAGAAGCAGTGTTGAGATTGCTAAGAGAACATTAGTTGTATGTCAAGGTTAGCAAATGCAGTTTCTTTCAAACAAAGGTGCATTACTCGGGACATGTTGTTTCCAAGGAAGGCATAACAGTGGATCCAAAAAAGATAAGAGCTATAATGGAATGGGAAACTCCTAGGAATGTGGACAAGGTAAGGTCATTTATGGGGTTAGCAGGTTACTACAAGAGGTTCATTAGAAATTTCTTGTGGATTGCATATCCTATCACATCATTGCAGCGAAAAGGCAAGAAATATGAATCGACAAAGGAATGTGTAAAAGTTTTGAGTAGTTGAAACAATTGTTGACAAATGCTCCAGTTCTAAAGATCACATATCCAGATAAAGAGTTTGTGGTGTATATAGATGCTTGCAAGAGAGGACTTGGTGGAGTCTTGATGCAGGAGGGACAGGTGGTATGTTATGAATCAAGGAAACTGAATGAGCACGATAAAAATTATGTTACGCGTGATCTTGAGTTGGCAGCGATCATTAATGCATTAAATATGTGGAGGCACTATCTTTTGGGAAAGAGATTTGTACTGATGAGAGATTACAGTTGACTGAGATACTTGTTTGACTAATCGAATCTGAATTCCAGGCAAGCTAGATGGTTGGCCACCATCAGTGAATTTGATTTCGAGATCAGGTACATTAAGTGAAAGGCAAACATGGTTGTAGATGCTCTTAGCAGAAGAGTATAGGTAAATCACATTACAACTATGATTTTATATGGGACGGATTTACAAGATCGGATATTGCAGGCGGGTCAGCAAGATGACAGGTATAGGGAGCTTAAGCACAGGTTACAGCGGGATATAGGTGATCAAGATGTGGACTATATTCTCACATCAAATGGTTTGATCAGGTTTAGGAACATGATTTATGTGTTGGACAATAGTGAGTTCAAGAAGCTTATCATGTTATAATTTCGTGCTAAATCATATTTAGGTAAGCTAGAATACCAGAAGACATTGATGATGGTGAACAAGTTCCACTGTTGGCCTAATATGAAGAAGGAAGTGGCAGAGTTTGTGGCTAGATGCTTGGATTCCCGACATGTAAAAGCAGAGTGTAAGTATCTAGGAGGATTACTACAACCGATTTTGATTCTTGAGTGCAAATGGGAGGTAATTTCCATGGATTTCATTATAGGTTTGCCGATGACATCTACACAACATAATTCCATCATGGTTGTGGTGGACAGGTTGACAAAGGTAGCACACTTCATTCCAGTGAAGTCTATGTATTCAACTAGTGATGTAGAACAAATATTCATCAGGGAGATAATGATGTTGCATAGTGTTCAAAAGAATATTGTGTCAAATAGGGATGCTAACTTCACTTCCAAGTTCTAGAAAGAGTTATTTGCAAGTTTGGGTACAAATTTGGCCTTTAGCACAACTTATCATCCACAGACAAAGAAGATCAACATGATATTGTAGGACATGTTGAGGATTTATGTGATGCATAAACAATGGAAGTGGGAAGAGTATCTTCCACTGGTTGAGTTTTCTTACAACCATGGGTGTCAGGAGTCACTACGGATGAGTCTGTTTGAGGCACTCTATGGGTGGAGTTGTAATACTCCCACTAGTTGGAGTGATCCAATGAAAAGGGTATTGATAAGACCAGACATGTTGGCAGAGATGGAATAGGAAATGCAGGTTATCAAGAAGAATATAAAGGTAGCATAAGACAAGCAAAAAATTTATGCAGATCAACACAGGTTGCTTAAGGAATTTCAAGCTGGGGAACGCATGTACTTGTGCATCAAGCCCAATAAGAGCTCCTTCAGGATTGGGTCATGTGTGAAGATGGCACCTCGGTATTGTGGACCTTTTGAGATCCTTAAGTGGACCAATGGTCTACATACTTACACTTGCTCCAAAAATGAAAGTCCATGATGATTTCCATGTTTCATTGCTTAAAATATATGTAAAGGACGTTGAATGTTATTGATTGGTATGTATTGTAGGTGGAGCCAGAAGGAGAATTCCAGCCAAAACCTCAGTGTATTTTGCAGAGAAAGATGCTCATGCTCCGGAATCGAGCAATCGAGCAAGTTAAAGTGCAGTGGAAGCACTTTGGGCTCGATGAAGCTACATGGTAGATGGTTGATCAGATGCGAGCTATGTATCCTTCCTTGATTGTCAGTTAAGGAAAAGCAATTTTGGTATATGTATATATGTATATGGATGTAAATAACACTATGAGTTGTGTTATAAATCTCTTATAAGCGATATGGCTGTCATGTTGGTTTTTCTTTCAGTAGGACAATCATTATAAATACTGCATCAAGCTAAGTTATAAAGCTCCATGGGAAGTATGTTTTGATTTTTCAGTGGTCTTGTTGGTTGTAGGTGTCATTGAACACTGGTGTACTCCTACCAGGAATCTTGTGAGGACCCCTGTTTTGCAAATAGACTATTGTGTTGCATGCTTCAACCCACAATTGAAGCAATAGGCCTTTGTCATGCAACATCACCCATGTTTCTCCCATAATACTTTTGTTCTTCCCCTCATCCACCCCATTCTGTTGTGGGTTATGGGGTGTTATTAACTATTGTCAATTGCCTTCCTTTGCACAATTTTTTTTAAACTCATTCAACACGTACTCACCTCCATTATCACTCCTGAGAGCCTTCAATTTCTTGCCAGTTTCTCTCTTAGTAAGTGCTTTAAATTCAACAAATTTGGATAATGTTTGGTCTTTCTTCTGCATGAAGTAAATCCAACACTTTTGTGAGAAATCATCTACAAATATAACATAATACCCGTGCTCAACAGTGGAGGTTGTTGAGAAGGTTCCACAAACATGAGAGTGGATCCTTTCAAGGACTGCATGCACCTTGTTGTCCTGATCATTGAAGGTGGATTTTGTGTACTTCCCCAACGTACACCCTTTGCATGTATCCCACTGCTCTAATGCTCCTTTGAGGAGGCTTGTAGAAATATGTTGCATGATCTTCAAAGCTCCATGATGCAAATGGCCAAGTCTTCTATGCAATAATTCGTCGACATCTCTGCTCTGCACCTTCTCTGCTTTTGTGCTCAATGCTGCACAATCTCCCACATCCAATTTGTAGAGGTTCTTTATTCAAGCCCTGATTTGCTTCACTTGTCCCATGGTGATGTGTTTCAAGAAATCCTTTCCTTTGTTGAATATCACATCGTAGCCATGATCTTCCAACACAACTACAAAAACTAGATTCTTCTTCAGACCTGGTACAAACATCACATTCTTGAGCTTTAGAGGGGAGCGAGACTCCCTCTGAAAAGTAATTGTACCAATATTGGTCGCGTTATACCTTCCATCATCTCCCATCTCGATGTGCATCTAGAGATCCTTCTCCTCCAAGTCACTGAAAAATTCTTTGTTTCCTGTCATGTGGAATGAGGCACCACTATCCAGATACCACACACTACCCATCACTATGCTTGTCATGCATGCAATGAGGGTAAAATCAAGTTAGAATTATGAAGCCAAGATTTCACTTGTTGCTCCTCCCACGGTCTTCTTGTTTGCCTTCTTTTGTGGACAATTTGTTGCATAGTGCCCGAATTCATGACAATGAAAGCACTTGATTCTGGACAAGTCTTTCTTCTTTCCCCTTTGATTCAAATTTTCTTTGGATTGGGATTTCTTCCCTTTCCCTTTCTTTGAATTTCTGACCAAGGAACATTTCTCCTCATCCCCACCCTTGGATGAGGTCCCGTCTCTGGTGCTCTGCCTTATCTCTTCCTACACCAAATCGGACCAAAGGCGTTCCTAATTTTTTAGCTTCTCCCTCCCGTTCACCAAATCTTGGTAGTTATGCCAACTCTTGGGAAGGCCTAGAAGGGTCAGGCTCACCAAATCATCCTCTGCTACAGTAACAACAACTTGACCAAGTTCATCACGACACTGTGTGAACCTACTTAGGTACTATGGAATGGTCTCGTTCCTCTGCATCTTGATATTTCGAAGCTTGTCCTTGAGTGCCAATTTCTTGTGGTCACTACTATTTTGGAAAAAATATGTCAGCACTTGCCACATTGCATACAAATTCTCTTTCCTGTGGGGATTCTTAGTTCCTCCAATATTATCCTCCTCGCCTTGACAACGCACTTCTTCCAATCTGCTAGATTATGAGCATCAACTGCTGCTAGTTTCATAATATAATTAATGATGAATTCCTTCAACCCATTATCCTCTAGTACTGCCTCCATGCAACATAATTTTAGCTTCCCTCAAGGGCATACTTGAGCCTTAGTCCATTGAAATCCATCTTCTCAATCCTGAGGAAAACTTGCAACCTGATGTGTAATCTCAAACCTAATACAATGAAAACTTCGAAATCTATGCTCTACAATGATTCCAGCTCTGATACCATGTATAAATTAATGTGTAGATTCAATACTTCTAATGGAATTTTCTAAATCACAAGACTTGAAGATACTCTACTGATTTGCAGAAGCTAATTCACCATCTAAAACAAGAATCAGAGACATGCAAAAGGAAACATCACAGATTCACAAGGATTTTATCTAGGGGAAAGAAACTTCTCAAAACCCCTTACTATCAATATTGCATTAATCAAAGAATAAAGAAGAAATGCAATGCTTGCTCAAGCCTGAGCACACCCTGCAAGTGTATAGTTTATCCCTCTGCCTGACTTACTGAACTTGGCCCAACACTTAACCAATTTCAAGCCTTCCTAAGCTCTTATTTCCTTATGTTGCTCCCTTAGGAAATTACCCCTATTTTTTCAGGAATTTCACACAAAATAATTGCACAATAACCTTAGCTCAATCTATGACTGCATGCACCACCTATACACATGGGAATATGCTACAACTGATAGTACACTACCTTAGAATCTCCATCTTAACTGGGTAACTTGAATTCTCTGCATGCAACAATTATTTTGGGTTGATTGATCAGTTAATTGGTTGATCACTAAGTGTGGTTTAAGTTCTACTTCCACAACTTGACGTCCACTAGTTCTTGTGATAGTTAGAAGTACTTAAACTGACAATAACTCAAATTAACTGAAATAGATTGCTACAAATTATAAATCAATCATGTAGAACTTAACTCAAGTGTCTCGAACTCGAATTTACTGAGTTAACTTAGTGACAAGAGCCATGTCACCTCAGTTAACTACCTCCAAGTATTCCTCTGAAATAGAAATTCAAATTTTAATCTAGTTTGACCAAGGCATAGTCAAAACAATATTTTCTTTTTACATTTTCAATAGGTTTCAAGCCTAGGAATCCTTGACCAGTATTGGCGAGATATATGATAAAGCCTAAGGAAGCTCTGGTCGATTTTGTTGTGAGTCCCACATTCATGCTTGGAATATAGCACAAGGGTGATTGGCTGAAAGAAAGATTTGGTTTAGCCCAATCTATGGTCAAGTGGTACATGGAAGTCCTTAACTTGGTTGGCTTTTGCATATGTTAATAAAATATCTTTCCCTATTGTATTTCACGAGTAAATGTGCTTGTTATTATGTGGCTTTGATGATTGTTCTATCATTGTTATTCTGTTGGTTATAAGCCTTGGTTTGTGACAGACTTGAATTATGGATCTCATCATGTTTTGATTAGTAAATGAAATGTTAATGAATGGATGACCTAATAGATGATAATTCAGTTATTGTGAGAGGGCTTCAAACCTTCTTAACGAATCTCATGTAAGTATGAGGTCCCCATGTTCATATGTGTTTTTATGACCTATACATTACATGTTTATGATGTGTTTGACGAAATGTGTGTCATGGTTAGGATGAGTTTGGTCAGTTCCTGGTTCAAGTTTTGCATTAGAGGCCTTGTATTCTTGTTATTTATCATTTCTGAGAATTTCATCAAGTTATGGGCAAAGGCTTGAGTCCTATCCCTGAAAAATGGTTCATATTTCAGGGTCATTGACACAAAACTACCTGAAAAATACTACAGTCGCATGGAGGCCTTGTTGTGGGAGCAACTGGAGGCTTTTAGTCACATGGGGATTTTCATGGAAGCAATTAGGGGTATAGGTCAGTAAAAAGCAAGTTAACTCAGGGGTTGGCACCTAGAGTGGTTGGTTAGCCCTTGAGGGGTCCTGTAGCTCCTAAGGAAGGTCGATTTGGTTTTTGGTGTGTCGATTCCACTTCCTTAACAGTAAATGGGGAGTTTAATCATATCATAGTAACTCTTCGTCACACGTTTACCCCAGTGGACCAGTGACCTTGGGCAAATGTGGGAGGAGGGTGTTACATTACATGAGGTTCATCAAGAACTTCTCCAAGATTAGCCACCCAATTACTACATTGCAAAAGAAAGGGAAGAAGTTTGAATGGACAACTCATTGTGTTACAAGCTTTGACCAGTTGAAGTAGTTGTTAACCAATGCATTAGTACTAAGAATTGAAGGCCTAGAAAAGGATTTTGTGGCTTACATGGATTCCTACAAGGAAGGACTTGGCAAAATCTTGATGTAGGAAGGCCAAGTGGTCTATTACGAATCCTAAAAATTAAATGAGCATGTGAAAAACTATGTACCTCATGATTTGGAATTGTCTTCCATCATCCATGCATTGAAAATGTCAAGGCACCACCTCCTTAGCATAAGGTATACTCTAACAACTGATCATGAAGGGCTGAAATATTTGTTTGAACAACCCAAGTTAAATGAAATGCAAGCTAGATGGTTGGCCACACTCAGTGAATTTGATTTTGATATCAAATATATAAAAGGTAAGGAGAACAAAGTTGTTGATGCACTCAGCAGGAGGGTGAAAATACATCATATAGTAGCCATAAGCTCCTATGGTACTAATCTTGAAGAAAGGATAAACAATGTTGGGGAGTAGGATGAAAAATATCAGTGACCGAAAGAGAAAGTGCAACAAGCATGTGAAGGTAAAAAGGATAAGGAATATAGCCATACAAATGATGGGTTGATTAGATTAAAAAATCAAATCTATGTGCCAAATAGCAACAAATTGAAGAAACTCATACTAACCAAGTTTCATGTAAATCCATATTTTAGCCACCCGGGTTATTAAAACACGTTATCAGCCATTGAGAAATTTTATTATTGGCGTGTTGAGCCTATGAATTGTCTTTCTTTTGACAATCCATTTTGCCTTTTTTCATCCATTATGTTACATGTTTTTCACTTCATTCCATCTTGAAGGTCATCCAGGTCATGCAAATGTTAATAAAAAGGTAATTTTCCATCAATAGATCAAAGTCTATGTTTTCTTTATGAATTTGGTTTAAACTATGCTATAGCTGCCGAATTATGTACTTTCTACAACTAACTTGAATTTCTGCATCCAAATCCTAATTTCTCGAGGTTAGCACATGTTAAAGGATAACCAAGACATGAACAATTGCCAAATGTTGCCTACATGGACATCCACCTACTCATCACAACTGGAAGCTCACAGGATGAGCTAATCTTATTGGTTAAACTAGAAGTCAACATAGCCATGGAGCACTATTTTTTCAGAGTGTCAAGGAACCAACACTACCATCAAGAGAGCATGGAAAATATTAGGCCAACAAGATCTGGAAGACTATGATTCAACTGATGATGTGTCAATAAAGAATTTTCTCATGATTCGCTCCTTCAATAGCGAATCATGAGAACATAATTCCTATTTTGACTTGAAAACCCAAGCGTTGAATTCAATACTCATTTCTAGGCGTTAGTTTCTTAAGTTGTTATTCAGGAGACATTATGAAATGCTTCGTTTTGGAAGAAAAAGACAGTTAATATACATTAAGTTCGAATTGTTGTTATAGTTCTCCATAAAAGAGTTTGTTTTTACATTTTAAGTAATACAAACACTCTGTTCTCATGGCATAATTGTGATTGTGCTAGCAACCTATAGTCTCGTGATCTGAATTCTTAGCATCTCGCACTCAATAGGAGTGGCCCTCATGGAGTTACGAGAGAGTATAGTTATTTTTATGCTTTTGATTTCATTCCTTATGTTAGTGTCAGTCTTTCCAGCCTTCCTCCAGTGATCAAATATGCTCTTACAAAGTGATTTTGAAGTGTCGAGGTCAAATTTTGTCATTTCAGTGAGTCTTCAAGCAAAATTTGGTCACTAGGCATTAGGTTTAGGGTTTGTTTTCACTCCTTCTAAAGTTGCCCAAATGTCAGTCTATGTCATCATTCAGCTGAGTCTATCATCATTCATAGGGTTGTCATTATCATGTCAGTGTCTAATGAGTCATTTTACATCTTGTTCATGCTTCAGTTGTGCCTTGGCAAGTTCATTTCCCTCTCCTAGGGTTTTTGAAGGAAATTTCTCTTGGACGGTCAAATCATCGGAAAAACTTGTTTCCTGATGTTCATACACCTTCCCCTATCCTTAAAGTACCTTATCAAACACTTCCCATCCTTAGATCCACCAAAATCCTCATTTTTGCACAAACCCTAGTTTCTACCTACAACCTGGCAATTTTCTAGGTTGGGCCTGTGTTTTTCCCTTTTGGACCCTTTCCCCTCACTCAATCTCTGAGATTCCACTTTCCCCTGCTCTCCAACATCCCTCCCCACTCCCAAAAATTTCCCCAAGAATTTAGAAGCCCCCTATCCCCTTCATTTCGCTCCATTTCGACAAAATTCTTTGTTTCACACATCGGGACAAGTCGCACTAAAATGATGTTTCTGAGAAATCAAAGATGATGTTTTTAAAACTGAGAGAGGTTTTTGTCCACAACATGCCAAGGAAGAAAAACCTCCTTCACATTTTTCACAGGTGCCATGGTTTTAAATAAATGTCAAAAATACCGGCGAGAACGAAGGTGCTCCAAGGACGGTTGGCCAAAACACAAAAACGAAGGAAAACGCCCGATCCACTCCAAATTTTGGCCAAAGCCTCTTTGAATAAGCATGGTACTTGATTGAGGACTCGCAGCCCAAATTTCAAGAAATTTGGAGAAAAATTTTTCATTTGTGAATTTTTTGGGAATTTTACAGGTTTTTCCCATGGAATGGTCTCACCCCGGGTGAGACCATTTTGGAGGACTGCTCGGAATTTTGAAAACTTGGCATTTTTGAAAGGGCATGCAAAGATAAAAATTACCAATACTTGGGAGAATCTTGATTTTGAGATTTGAGCCTCCAAAAGCTCAAAATACATCAAAAAAATGACTTTCTGCCCACTTTTTGAGTTGCAGAAAGTGACCTTGGGAGAAATGGTTTTTGAGGGGGAAAAACAACTCCAAATTCAGAAATTCCACTTGGGATGGAAAGTAGACAGACCAAGCTTTCCAATGAGCCATCTTGCACCTGATTTGAACCAGCGTAACCCACTCAAAAGTTGCTGCAAAGGGGCACGACCATTTGAACAGGGAGTGCGACCATTCGAGCCAGCTTTTCCAGAATTGACCTTTTTGTCAAAAAACACTGTTTTGACTATGGTTGACCACTTTTACTTGTAGATGATGGATAAATGTAATATTTTCATGGCACTTTGATAGATTTTATCTCTCTTTACCCCTCTAGAAGCTTCCTTGATGTAAAAAGTGAATAATTAATGCATGAATCAGTGAGCTAAGTAATAGAGGCAAGTTATTGGACTGCCTATTATCTAGTGCTTAATTTAGAATTAGTTCAAACTGCTCCTAGGAAGCTGAGATCGACCCCTAGAGGTGGGGAAAGGAGTTAGATGGTATATATTATGCTCTCTCTTTCTCATTTTCATGGTTGGACTCTTGTGGGAGAAAGCTTTATTGTATATTGTACATCTATCTCTGCAATTTAAAGAAAAGGAAGGCCAGGGTTTTGCAGACATCATTGTGGATTCTTGTGGATTGTTGTGTTGATGGTGTGTTCTCTACATGTTCTTGTAAGTCTGTTTATGTATTCCACATCTCTCTTTTGCTTCTATTTGGACAGATGAAGTGGTAAAGTTTGAATTCATGCTTTGACATGCTCAGCTTTTTAGTTTGTTCAAAATTTATGTTTTCTACTGTCTAGAGAGGATTCAAATGGTTGTTTGCCCTCTTTAGCTCCTTCTCTATCATCACTGATCATCCATCTCAGATTAAGGCATCAGCGCTCACTCCTACCTTGCCCCAAAGATCCCCCTGCAAAAACTGTGCTCAATCCCCGCACCCTGAATTGCACTCCCTCCAATTGCCACCAAAAAACCAAAAATCTTTAAATCAACCCCCCTTATCAATTTACTAGCCTAATATCTTTGATCCTAATTGGTCAGCTTATCATATTGAAAGATCTACGGAATCTGACCCGAGAGAGCCTTCTCATACCTCGTAGGGCTAGCTACGAGGTGAAATGGTTTGATGTAGCCTTGAGAGTTTGTCTATCTCAGCCTAGGTGAATTCCAAGCGCTAACAGGGTGGTTCTTGGATTCCCCAAGACACTAGAGTACACAGACTCTTCTTCTTCATACCAGCTCTGTGACCTTTTGGTCTACAGGGGAATGAGCCAAATGTGGTGCTCAGCCCAGATAGATTCCTCTATGGGATGGCTTGAATCTCTCAAGCTCTGGTGCTTGACGCTACCGCTGGTCAACTCGGCCCTCTGTCTCTTTCTGCTTTTGCTTTACTACTTTCTTCTTTGGTTTTTGTCTCTCAATGTTTAGTCCTCCTCTTGGGGTTTACTCTGAATGACTCTAACTATCTATTCTATTTTGATGTTCATGGATTTTAGCCATTCGAACTCATGCCTGTTCGGTTCCTCTTCCACCTCTATCAATTCACCTTCTGTAGCTACACTTGGAGTTGCCTATTCGGTGTCAGCATGAACGCTCAGGGAGTGGCCACCTGTCCTCCTCTAAACGGTGCCAGCCTGCTTCGTGAGTTCATTTCTTCAGTTATGTCATGGATGAAGTCTTTCCTCCACTGTGGCAGTCAAATGGATTCCAAATCTTTACAAATCGTGGCATATTCCTTCATCAATTCCACTTCGTCCATCGGCTGCAATCTCAGCCGTTGAATCTGCGTCCCCTAGATCCAACGTCATATGCATGTCCCATGCAGTTGACTTGCTCAACCGATAACGTGTGACCAATGACAATTTTCTCTCACCTCCAATTGCCATGTGTCGATTGTTGAGTGGGATCGCTCCGCTTCCATCCAAAACCTCTTATCATTTGAGGGTGCCCTGATCAATACCGTCGGTTTCCAGAGTGTGGGTCGCGATTTGTATGTTTAGCACTTTTTTCCTCTTTCTCCCCGCGGTTCTCCAGTTCACCATGCGTATGTGTACTCGGGCTTCCCCCATTTCGGCCCTATTTGCCTAGCGATGCATGATTGCACTTAAAGTTCACCTCCTTTTCCCGATCTAGGGCTCCTAAGGGCTACTTTGACCTCTTGTGTAGTCTCCACGGGCCTCGATCAGTGTGCTTTGACCAAGGTCCTCGTCATTCCATGTTGGCTACCATTGCCACTGGTTCAGGTGTATTTTTTATCACGGTTCTTTGATGGTCTTTTATGGATCTAATTCAAATCAGAAAATGAAACTTTCATGCAAAATAAAGCTTGAAAATGAAAAAGTGATGATACTAGAACGATGATTTTTTTAGGGTAACCCCCCCCATCCGCAATCAGTCGACCACCTGCTCCATCCCCCCACTCCCTAGCTTACCCGCCCCCTCCCCCACACTCCCTACCCTCCCCTTTCCTTCCTCCTCTGACCCCTCCCCTCCCTCCCACCCGTCACGCCACACGCCCCCTCCCCTTCAAAACCCCTCCCCCACCTCTCCCCACCCACCCCCTCACAGCCTCCCCTACCCTACCCCGCCCTCACCCTAACCTACCCCTACCTGCCCAACCCCCTCATGCCCCCCTTGCCCTAACCCGGTCCTCACCCTACCCTCCTTAGTTGCCCACCCCCACATGCCCGCTCCCCACCCATACATGCCCTACACCGCCCTCCACCCTACCTACCCTACCCGGCCCTCACCCTACCTGCCCACCCCTCAATGGCCCCCCAACCCTACTCGGCCTTCACCCTACTCACCCACACCCTTCACACCCTCCTCACCCTACCCGCCCCCTCACCCTACCTGCCCCACCCCTCATGGCCTCCTTACCCTACCCACCCTACCGGCCCTCGCCCTAACCGCCGCCACGCCTCCCCCACACCGCTCTACAACCTCTCCCTACCCACCCACATCCTCATGCCCTCCCCACCCTACCTACCCTTCCTGCCACCTTGGTGGCCCACCCGCTTGCCCGTGGGGCCGCCAGGGTGGCGCGGGGTGGGGTGCCGCCTCCCACCTCGAAATATAATTAAATATAGCTCATGAGCGTAAAGGATCTATAAAGAATATGCAAATACCTTTTTAAAGAGTTCCATGATTGGGCTGCTGGGGTGGCATGGGGTGGGGCACCGCCTCCCACCTCGAAATATATTTAAATATAGTTCATGAGCATAAAGGATCTGTAAAGAATATGCATATACCTTTTTAAAGAGTTCCATGATTAGCTTTTAATGTTAACTGGTAACATACATAGGAATTATTTCTTATAATATGTGTTCTTATATGTTTCTGTTACTTATCAACAATGTACTGTTTAAGTTCTCCTTATATGGATTTCCATATAAAGAACTTGTATAAAATGTAACTTAGCTGAATTTATTAATGGCCATCGATACTTTCCTATTCCATCTCGCCTTCTCACTTTTATAAAAATGGAGATATGAATGCTATCGAGGCATATTAAGAGAGTTGCAATATGAAAGAGGAGATTATAGAGCTATTCAAGCAGTGAGAAAATAGGACAATGCTGGCTGGCATGCATTCTCTTCATTCTTTTCTATAGATTGTTCTACCATTCTTTGCAAGACTTTTGTTCAAATTTTAAAATTACATTTCCTTATACATTTGTCATGAATAAACAAAATGATGAAAACTAATCTAGAAGAGCAAAATCAAGCCATACAAAATTATGACGCGACTTGCGGAAATCTTTTCTAAAATAGATTACTTCAGATTCCTTTTATGAATTTAAGTTCTATTGTTAAACTTTACAACTTTACACCATGTTATAAGACCTTAAAATTTTCACTATTAAAAGTTTAATTATTTAATTTTTGTTAATAATGTGAAAAATAATATGATATGGAAAAAAATATGAAATCAATCATCATGGACATATATAACATGGCCAACACGCTTTGATTAATTTGAACATATGTCATCTATTTTGAAAAAAGCTGCCTTCACAGAAGAGCCCATCGCATCTATGGTCTTGGGGATTGTGATTTTTTTGTTGAATTCAATGGAGAGGCCAACATTCCACTGACTATGAGAGATATCTATGCTTCTGTGCAGCCATGGAGAATGCTATTTCTATTCATTTTAGTATGCTTGGCCATAAGTCTTGACATGATAAACTGTGATTGTAATAATCATATTATATAAATATGATTATATAATATATAAATATAGTATATTATATTTTGATTTTGATTGATATAAAAATAAAATAATTGTTTTTCACTTATTTATATAAAATTAGATCTTTTTATCAAAGTTTACCTGAAAACTTAATATGTATCTAAAAATTTAGGCAAAATAACTTAATATATATTTAATAATTTTTTAGATGGGCATTATGTAAAGAGGAAGGAAATTCACGGTACCAAATTTCAACTATAACCCAGCTACTCTCTTGACCTTCATTAAACTACTCTCGAGACATTCACTAACTCTTTGACACTCACCTAATTCTTCACGTGATGTGTGAGTGACTTGTTGGAAACTTTAGAATTACTACCTGACTTGAAATTCAAAACCTAAAAACTTGTTGGGTGAAGCAGCTCCACCATCCCAACCGTAAATCGAGAAAGGAGAGGAAACAATGCACACTAGCTCTGGGCTTCACATGGGATGATGTAGCATCCTCAGCCCCGTGTATAAGGACGTGCAGTATGAGTTTCTACCACCGTGCAAAGTGCGAGCTAGCCAAGGAAAACAAGTGAGCGTACGAAGTAGAAATACGCATGGGAGATGGTTTGTTGGCAAGTTTATACCGTGGGGATGAGTTGAGCGAGTCACCCACGGGCTGACTGAAGTGTTGGACAAGTTGAGGGGGCTGTCTCATGTGACGGGCGGGCCAGTCCACCTCATTGGCAAGCTACATGATATGAACAGGTCGGTTGGGTGAGTTTGGCATGGGTTGGCTGGCCAAGCTAACCCTGCCCACCACCCATATATATAAGACGTGAGTTGGAGTGTTGAAGGACAAAAATTCGAACTCACTCATCATCAAAGGAGAAGTGCGAAGTGGAGAGAAAAGCTGCAACAAGCACAGGTGATGTGCTTGCTCTATGGGTAGCTCTACATGGGAATCAACATGAGTCTTGGTGACGGGTGTAGCGTGGGTCGTGGGTAACACGAAGGCACTTGCCCATTGTTCGGAGGTAAACGCAGGTCGTGGGTCGCACGAAGGTGCTTGCCTGCCATGTAGAGGTAAACGTAGGCGTGTGTGTAGGCGCCCATCATTTGGTTGATAACTTGGGTGGAAAGGTGCGTGTTGGCGCCCACCCGCCGGTTGGAGACTCAGGTGGAGAGTACGGTGAGGCACTCACTCGACATTCGTAAGTGTGGGTGGAGGGTGTACGAAGGCACCTGCCCGCCGGGTGACATGAAGTTCAGTTGTGGATTTTTGGTTGGCGGTTTGTGTGAAGGCACACCCACCTAACTCGGGCAAGGCAACTCGTGTGTTGAAATGGTGATGCTGCATGAAGTTGTTGCTGGGTGGAAATTTGGCTAAGTATGAAACTTGGGGTTTCCCGAGTATACTTGTAAAATTGTAAAGTTGTATAATATATTGAAATTGGGCAGACTCATTGTTCAGGGAGTTTCCCCTCCCTTTATACTATTGCAATTGTGTTCTTTATGTATAATTTCTGTGGATAATGAATGTGTATGGGTGTTCATTAGTATAAAAGAATAATAATAATACTTGGTGAAGAAAAATAAACTAAGTATCGAATGTTCAGGCGTAGTCTATAAACATAAGTATTGGTGAAAAGAAAGTGTTTAGTGGTGCCACACGTCGCTATAAGCGGTTGAAAGACTACTACAAGTGTAGAGGCATGACAGTTGGTATCAGAGCTAGTCTGAAAACTTGGCAAGAATTTTTGCAGGAAGCTGATGTTGGTGATACATACCTTGACAGTTGGTGTTTAAGTATGGTTTCTCGTGACGAAGTGGAAAAAGGTACTTGTAGGTGAAGGAAGTTGATCTCACTGATAGGTGGAATCAAGAGCTGGTTCAATTTTGCAGGGAACTTGGTGAAGCTGGTGGATGGTCTATACTAGATCACACAGGAGGAAGCAGTTAGCAGAAATGGCAGGTGAATCTCATGTTGGAGAATCTAGCTGTATTGCGATGGATGCTTTCATTGAAAGGGTCTTAGAAAGAATGGAGGAATTGGAGTCTTACTGGACTACGAAGATGAAATTGGTCATGAAAGATCAAGAGGCTAATTCAAAGATGAGGGAAGAACTCGATGAACTCTGGACTCAGCATGAGTACATTGATCTTAAGTGTACACAACTTGAAGATGAAGTCAAGGAGATTGGAGAAGTGAGGGATCAAGGTTTGGCAGAAATATTGAAGTGCATAAATCTCTTGATGAAGCCAGAGATGAGATCGCGATGTTGAAGAAGGACGTGAGACATAACTCAGGTGGAGGAGTGCCTCATGTGAAAGTCAAGGAACCGAAATCTTATGATGGTGCAAGGAATGTGAAGAATCTTAGTAACTTTCTTTGGGATATGGAGCAATACTTGGAACGCTTGGGTTTATCCGTTGATGAGACAAAGGTGAAGGTAGTTGCTCAATTCTTGACGAAGGATGCTAAGATGTGGTGGTGAAGGAGAATGGACCAGATTGCCAATGGCAATGCTGATTGCATAACTTCATGGGATGACATGAAGAAGGATTTGCAGACCCACTTCAGTCCTCAGGATGAAACATGGGAAGCAAGGATGAAGGTTAAGTTTATTAATCAGATAGGGAACCTACAGACATATCAGTGGGAGTTTGCAAGTGCAGTTCTAGAACTTCCTGACATGGCAGAGAGGGACAAGGTGTTCAACTTCATTATTGGTTTGAAGCCTTGGGCATGAAATGAAGTGAAGAGGCAGAAGATTAAGACACTTGAGGAAGCTTTTGCTGCTATGGATCGATTGGTGGAGCATTATGATGAAAATTTTGATGAGAAAAAGAAGAAGTTCAATAAGCCGAAAGAGAAGAAGAAGGATGATGCTTCGAAATCGGATGATAAGACAAAGATGAAGAAACCTTTGAAGTGTTGGATATGTGTTGAATCACATACAGTGAAGAATTGTCCTTCAAGGCCGAAAATGGATTCTATTGCATAGTCTAATATGAAGAATGAAGAAGCTTCTATGGGGGTGATGCAGATTCTTGGCGCTGCTGCTAAAGAGGTGGTCTCTTGGAGGGATCCTAAGAGGAATAGCTTGGAGTATGTTCAAGTGAAGATTGGGAGTGCTGATGTACTCACTATGGTAGATAGTGGGGCTACTCACAACTTCATGAGTGAAGATACTGCGAGAAGGATTGGGCTTAAATTTGTATCAGTAAAGGCACAAATGAAGACAGTAAATTCTCCTCCTGATTATGTACTTGGTGTAGCTGAAAGAGTGGACACAACACTAGGTGAGTGGACCGGGAAAGTCGACTTCACTATAGTACAGATTGATGACTATGAAGCTGTATTAGGGATGGAATTATTGAAATACTATGATGCTATGATTGTTCCACATTTGAAGAAGTTGTACATTTATGATGGAAGGGAAGATGTACCCATTGGTTTTCTAACCATTGGTGTGACCAGACCTAATTGTAAACTGGTAGTGATGTAGATGGAGGATGAGAAGTGCATGGAAGAAATGTGTAAGTGATTGTATATTGTTGAGGCAAAGCTTACCGAGAAGTCATTGGTTATCAGGACACTATTTGATAGTATCTTGGATTTGTCAAGAAGGCTAGAGGAGGTTGAGGATGATGATGACGAGGAGGTTTATGTGAGACCGAATGTCCATGAGGAGGATCAGGTTGCATATCTACAAAGGATGGAGATAGAGAATCCTGACAGATGGATTGAGCTTATTAGTGAGGGTGAGCCTTTAGGCTCTACTCCCTCTACATCTTCTTATATGAAATGGAAGATGGGGCTCATTGTTGAGATGCTCATGCCAGTGAGTCCTTAAAGTAGGTTTAGCAGGTATGACAGATGGTGGAGGAATGCTTCGGCATTAGCATCATGACATGTTGCAAATGGGATGGAGTTTCCATGGACCTGAGCATGGGAGTGATTCTTGGTGAGTCCAGGATGTGGCAAAACCTGAGAAAGACTGGTGTAGGCATAAGGATAGACATTCTTATGATTTGAGCATAACAGTTGGACTGATCACCCAACTAATTCAATTCATGAGGGCTAGCAGTGTACTAGAAAGATGTTGGCATTATGTTGGAGTATTTGAGGATAGTTCACAGGATGGGATGACACATGATGGAGATAGTTGTTTTTACATATGTTGCAGGGATGTTGCAGTATATGGACTAATTGATATCATGGACCAAGGATGAGATAGTTGGAGATGATGATCTTGGTGGCAGGATGCTTACCGGGATGACATATTGTCGAGGATGAAAATGAATTCAGGTGGAGGAGAATGTAAGGACCTGCAGTCTGAGTTTCTACCACCATGCGAAGTGTGAGCGAGCCCAGGGAAACAGGCGAGCATCGAAGTAGAAATGTGCATGGGAGATGGTTTGCTGGAGAGTTTATATTGTGGGGACGAGTTGGACAAGTCAATCACAGGCCGACCGAAGTTTTGGAATAGTTGAGGGGGCGGTCTCGTGTGACGGGCGGGCCAACCCACCTCATGGGCGAGCTACACAATATGAACAGGTCAGTTGGGCAAGTTTGGCATGGGACTATCGGGCAAGCTAACCATGCCCACTGCCCATATATATAAGACATGATTTGGAGTGTTGAAGGACAACAATTTGAACTTTCTCATCATTG
The DNA here is from genome assembly GCA_000404065.3 of Pinus taeda. Lineage (NCBI taxonomy): Eukaryota > Viridiplantae > Streptophyta > Pinopsida > Pinales > Pinaceae > Pinus > Pinus taeda. Next base: position 196,083 of record APFE030623197.1, read on the forward strand.
AAGGAGAAGTTCGAAGTGGAGAGAAGAGTCGTAGCAAGCGCAGGTGATGCGCCTGCTCTATGGGTAGCTCTACATGGGAATCGACATGAGTCTTGGTGATGGGTGTAGCATGGGTCATGGGTTGTACGAAGGCGCCTGCCCACCGTTCGAAGATAAACGTGGGTCGTGGGTCATACGAAGGTGCTCACCTGTTGTGTAGAGGTAAACGAGGGTGTGTGTGTAGGTGCCTCCCGTTTAGTTGATAACTTGGGTGGAAAGGTGCATGTTGGCACCCACCCTCCGGTTGGAGACTTTGGTGGAGAGTGTGGTGAGGTGCTTCCCAGATGGTCGTAAGTGCGGGTGGAGGGTGCACGAAGGCACTCACCCACAGGGTGACATGAAGTTTGGTTGTGGAGTTTTGGTTGGTAGTCCGTGTGAGGGTGCGCCTACCTAACTCGGGCAGGGTAACTCAGGTATTGAAACGGTGAGGGTGCACAGAGGTGTTGACAGGTGGAAATTTGGCTAAGTATGAAACTTGGGGTTTCCCGAGTATACTTGTAAAATTGTAAAGTTGTAAAATATATTGAAATTGGGCAGACTCATTGTTTAGGGAGTTGCCCCTCCCTTTATACTATTACAATTGTGTTCTTTATGTATAATTGTTGTGGATAATGAATGTTTATGGGGGTACATTAGTATAAAGGAATAATAATAATACTTGGTGAAGAAAAATAAACTAAGTATCAAATGTTAAGGAGTAGTCCATGAACATAAGTATTGGTGAAAAGAAAGTGTTTGGTGGTGCCGCACCTCGCTATAAGCAGTTGAAAGACTACCACAGGTGTAGGGGCATGACACCATGCGTCCTGAGGTTGTTGCTCCTCCTTGTTTGTGTAGTCACTCTCGGGAAGCGTTTGCTGAATTGGATTGTGAGTCCTCTTCATGGAATTGGAATTTTGGAAGAAGCTCATAACTATCCTGCATCCTCCCATGAACATCTCACCCTGATCTAGTAAAAACGATCTATATTTCATTAACAAGATATAAAGTTCTCTAAGATTCGTATAATTCTCCACAGATTGCTTCAGAAATATCACTGGTACTATAAATGTCATCGAAGTGACAAGAAATTGTGCTAGTAGTACAGGGGAGAATAAATCTCTTTATCATTAAAAAAATTAATAATACAAGAGGATAATGTAGATCTCTCATCCGATAACTTCAGAAGGTCGACTGAAAAAACGAATGAAACTGAAGTTAGGAGAAGGTCTACAAGTAATAAAGGGGAAAGACAACAATTCTCGGTTGAAAAACCCCAATATTAGAATTTTTCAGTCGTAAAAACAATTCAAAAGAGTTTAATATAGAAGTATTCCACATCCTATTCTCACAAGCATTCTTACGTAGAACTCAGTAAGGAGAAATTGAAAGCTTAAATACCGAATTACTAAAGAAAAAGTGAACGCTTAAGAATCTCACCTTTAAAAAAACAACTATTTTCATTAAAAAAAATTCTTAGTTGTAATAACAATTCCAAATCCAAAATACTTTACTATAAAAAAAATATCCTAGCTCTTATTCATAAATGCATTACACCTTCAATTGAAATCCAATGGCGAGAACTTGAAGGGTTAGATACCTAATCAGTGGGGAAAGGTTTCAAGGTTTAAATACCTCAGCATGGCTCTCATTGTAGAGAAAGACCATGAGATGGTCAGAAACTAACGAAGCAGATGTTAGGCATCTCTGAATCTACTTTCAGATTTAGTACAACTATTGCTATTTTAGTATAACTATTGCGCCAACGGCCCACCCTATGCCACCTCGGCAGCCACCTCGGCCAGCCACCCCGGGCGAGCAGGCGGGTCGCTCGGGTGGCGCTTGGTGGGTGGCGACACCCCATGCCGCATCACCCCAGTGGCTCACTCGGGGTGGCTGGCCAATTCTAAGAATTGGACAGCCACCCTGGGCGGGCGGGTAGGCAGGCCGCCGGGGTGGCCTAGGGTGGGCAGTGGCGCATCTGAGAGGGACCTGGATGCTCATACCAATCTGAAGCTTTGTAGCAGCAACATAATTTTTCTCCATCATGACCTAGCAAGTAGACAACCCCTGGTAAGTGTTGTAGGCCAAATTGTAATACGAGTGTTTCGGTTGAACAACATAGCTTGAACAGTTGATGGGAGATATGATTGCTTTTTCCATGTTGAGGAGCTGGGTGTCGGAGAGCTTGTTGATGTGGGCCATCTAGGACTTGTTTGAGTGGAGAATGCACTGATATTTCCAAGGTTTGATAACCTGTTTGAACTCTGTAAATTGCATAGGCCTAGCATGTTTGTTGTTGGCCATTGCAAGTCTAGCCGTAGGTGATATTGAGGGGATTGTTGGAATTGCAATCGAGTTGAGTTTCTTGTTCATATGACTATTGCCCTAATGCTGCAATCACAAAACACAGAACAATAAGGATCCAGTAGTCAACGGAACTTTGCTTCATTATTTCTCTCCGATTTAGTGCAGCAGACAAGAACTTTCAAGGCTTCTTCCCTACAAATGTTTTCATTTTTCTATATAGATAATGCCGCAATAGGCTGTAATTGACTCCCATGATGTATTTGTGAGACACGCGGCTAATAAAATAATTACTTTTCATCCTTGGGCAGCCTCCATGTTAAATTTTTTTATGTATTGTTTTAATTAATTTGATATTATGGGAAAGCCCAGTCTTATATCTATATATATATATATAATATATATATATTTCTCATATGCGATAGACATGTATATTTGAATTATGACTTTTCATAATTTTAATTTAATCATTAGTAGCACAAACCTTTGAATGTTATCGTGAGACCTCGCTTGGCATTCTCCTTTACTATCACATAAGTAGGGCTTCCCAAAGATTGAGGGGTGCCACACCATGTAATATCTCATCCCCTCATTGGCTTGAATTTTTACTACCAAAAGATTCTTAACTTCATTTCTCCATTTAAAGTGTGCATTTAGCTTCAAGATCAAAATTATTTTCTCCATTCTTACTAGATGATTAGTTGTAAGGATATTCATTTACCCACATTCAGAGGGAACATAATATTTCTCTTACTTCTTCTACTTATTCAATAAAGGTGATTGTTGAATTGTGTGGCTATAGAAGTTTGTTGGCATTATGTTTCTGGTATGGTTATATGTTACAGATGTTGTACTTGATGGCAACACCCATGGCAAGGCTCTCCATATGATGAAAATTAAGAAGTACGCAGGAGAACAGTTCAGAAGATGCGTACCCGAAGGAACGTTGTGCAGGGACCGCGTCCAGACACGCAGGTTACCCATTCATAAGGTGCGTACCCCCAGTGCACACACTTCAAGGTAGTAAAGCACACACATGTGGGGTTCCTTATGCTTTACCCTTGATATTTAGCTGACGGTATTGTGTTATAATGGTTTTGGCCCGTGGTATTGTTTTATTTTATTATTATTATTGAGCCCCATGATCCTTGATTTGAGGAAGACCTTGCCTATATAAAGCAAAGGAGATCTTTTGGCTTAGTATGCTTTTGGGTTGAATATCTTCAGATCTGATCTATTGGGTTATTGTTTCAAAAGTCTTGATCTATATGAAAATGGAAAGCGAATCTGTAAAGGGTGATCTCCCGAGCGCTTGATCAGATCTGGGCATCCGTCTAACTGTAGCACACCTGTGATCTTCAAATTCAGCCCTAATCTGAGGTACACAGGTGTTTAACGGTGCCTCTGCGTGGGTACGCAGAGCAGAAGAAGGCAAGTTGTGCAGGTACGTAGAGCAGACGAAGGGTGACTGCATGGATACGCAGAGCAGAAATAGGAGAACTGCGTGGGTACGCCGAGCAGTAGTGGTTCCGGTGCGTGCCTACTGTAACAGTACGTGGCGCGATAGTTCTTTTGGGTGTGTGCCTACTATGGCAGTACGCGATGCGATATTGCATTTGGGTGCGTACTGTACGCAGCGCGACAGAAGAAGCTGTGTGTGGGCACGCAATGCAGCAGAAGGAGATCTGTGGGTATACGCAGAGAAACAGTGTGAAGTGCGTACCACCGCAGGCCAAAGAAAGGAAAGTTGCGTATCTGTTTCAGGACTATCTGTTGACTGAATTTTTCTGTTGATAAGGTGTTCTGGTTTCAGTTCTGTTATATTGATCTGGTTACTATAACTGACTGTAATTTATATGTATTTGATGATCATTTCATGTATATGGATCCAGTTTGAAAATTTATGAAAAGTGGTCCTTGTAAGAAAAGAAGTAGGGGGTTGTAGCTCCCTTCCAGGAGAGACTGGAAAACGAGAGAGAGTTGTAGCTCTCTGCAGGTTGCAGCCTGCGTACTGGTAAAGGACTGCACCAGTACAAGACCATTGTAAAAGGAGTTTCTAAATTGAAAGAAGATAGAGACATATTGCAGCAGGTGGTTTTCACCCACATCGGGTTTCCACCTTATATCTGGTGTTCTTTGATGTGATTGTCTATTTTTCTTGTTCGTGCTCATTATTATATGGTACTGATATGCAAAAATAATTCAAATTATAAATAAGGAAGATTTGTTAAAAGGACTAGATAATACTGATTCACCCCCCCTCTTAGTATTATTTTCAACAATTGGTATCGGAGCAGGTCCTTCTAAAGAAGCTTGATCGCTTGAAGGAAGATCTTTCATCATGAGCAACTACGAGAGCGAAGCATCTATCAGGCCACTTGTTTTTGATGGGACAAACTTCAATTATTGGAAGGTAAGAGTTACTTCCTATCTTCAATCTCTTGGTACAGAAGTTTAGAACATCGTAGAGACAGGCTATGCTTTTCCTTCAACTACTCCTACAGATGCAGACGAGAAGAAGAAGTATGAAACAAATGCAAAAGCAGTCAGTAACCTATTAGGATGTATATCCCAATCGGAATTCATGAAGGTAATGCACTATAAATCCGCAAAAGAGATATGGGACAAAATTGTCACGAGCTATGAAGGAGATGAACAGGCAAAGCGTGCCAAACTTCAAACTCTCAGGATTCAGTATGAGACTCTCAAGATGTATAATGATGAAAGTGTGGCTAACTATTTTCTTCGGGTAGATGAAGTTGTTAATTGTATGAAAAATTTGGGTGAAGAAATAAAAGAGGCTATTGTGGTTTAAAAGGTTCTAAGATCATTGTCCCCAAGTTTGAATCTAAAGTATCTGCAATAGAAGAAAAAGAAAATCTACGAATTCTTACTATGTCTCAGCTACATGGAATTCTAACTGCTTATGAAATGAGAAAGGGAGGTCCATCAGATAGAAGAGAAGCTGCTCTCAAGGCATCAGGCAAAGGAGATTATTATGAAGCAAGCCACGTCCCAGAAGAAGAGGAAGAAGAATCAAACTTTGTCAGAAATCTTCAAAGGGGTTCTGGAAGGTTCAGAGGTAAGTTGCCTTTTATATGCTTTGCTTGTGAAAGAGTAGGTCATTATGCTGCAAAATGTCCTTATAAGGATAAAGGAAAGGAGCCTGCTAGATGGAACAAGAAACAGGGTGCAAATAAGAAAAGCTACTACACTCATGAAGATAGTGATGGTCTATCAAATAGTGATGAAGATGAACAAGGTAATGAATATAAACTATTAATGGCATTTGAAGATGATGATTATATGGATGCTATAGATGTGGATAACCTTTTTGAAGAAATTACTAGACTCAAGAGATGTATAGAAGAAAAGAATATGATCATTGATACTCTACAATTTCAAATTGATGAAAAGGAAAAACATTTGAAAAGTTAGAAGGTGAAATTGTTGCTCTTAAAAAAGAGATTGAGAAAACAAAAGCTATTAATCTTAAGTTTGTCAAAGGATCTGAAACTCTGGATGAGATTATCAATGTACAACGTTCCCCTCTAAACAAGACAAGTCTGGGCTATAATGGAGAAACTTCTCAAGCATCCACTTCAAAAAGTTATCTTGATGCAGCAAAAAGGAGTGAGGAAAAGCACAATGGAGACTATCAGGTAAAGCAGGGACAATTTGCAAACAAAGGCTATTAGGGGCAATCTGTTTTAAGAGTGAACAAAAGCTACAACCAGCCACAGGTAAAGTCTTCTCAATTTGGTTCAAGAATGAATAACAATAAAGATTACAATCACTTGGCCGGTAGATTTGATAACCGCAGAAGTTTCTTCAATGGACAATGTTTTTCTTGTCATAACTTTGGTCACAAAGCATCTCAATGTGTTGCATATAAAACAATC
>APFE030623200.1:0-16837 GCA_000404065.3 Pinus taeda
TCCACATTTCACTAGTTTCAATCCGACTTCTTCACCCCTGTGAGCATCACCCGATGCAATGAGTGCTAAGTGAACTATACAAAAATCATGAGAAATTAGTCAGTTACGACTACCTCTCATGGAAATGGTCATACATGAATGACTTACTTAACACGGTTGAATCACAAAATGATATCTAATACATATGATAGTTAGAACATTGAAATTTCACACTTTCAGCTCCCCCTAAGTCTGTTCTATATGTATAATGAGTTATGCCACATCTTTCTGACTGTAATTTCTTCTTCTTCCATACCTTGGGGTGTTATTATGTTTCTTCTTTTTGGTATGTTGGCCAAAATTTGCTCCTACATCCTTTTTCTATATGCCCAAACTTTTTACAAGTATAACATATTATATTCTTCATATTCCATCTATAGCAATAAATGGCTTTGTGACCAAGCATTTTGCAAGAAAAACAGTATCCCTTAAAGTACCTGTAAGTTGATGATCTTTCCATGAGATAGTTATTAGCTTGAAACATTTTACTTCTACATCTAGTTGCAACATGTCCAAAATTATAACATCTAAAACTTTCAACATTATTCATTTCATTAACAATTCCATAGTTAGGAGTAAACGATTTTCTTTGAATACTTTCTTTCCTTGATTGTTGATGGTGTTGACCTATTATCTCCTAGTTTATCATTTTAGAATTAGCATTAGAGTTCCTTGCCTCATCTTGTGATCTAGATTCACCTTCAATAATTTCATGAAAACAAGACCAATTTTAATGGTTAGAGACCTTTGACTACTAAGAATACTATCCAAAATCATAGTACTCTTTTGAAATTGTAACAGTTTATCCTTTTCCTCTAATTTACCTTTTAAGTTATTTACCTTAACCTGATATTTCTCTTCCTTTTCCAGATATTTCTTCTTCATGATTTCTTCAGCCTTTCTTCCTTCTTCCACTTGTCTTAATTTGATAATATCATTTTCTTGTTCTTCAATTCACTTGAGGTGGTTCTTCATTCTGCCTATTTCAATTTTCAAGATCTCCTTTTAGAGAGATGATCCCATCTTGAAGACTTTCATAGTAACATGATCTATCTTTAAGTCTTTACATTGTTGTACTCTTTTCATTTACTTCATTTCTTAATGATGTCACTTCATCCTCTAGCTTTTGACATTGATCTACATTTTCCTTGTACTACTTCCTTACTTTGCTTCCTTCCTATAATTGTTCTTTTAATATGTTAACTTCTTCTTTGAAGGAAAACTCCCTTTTGTTAAATAGATCTTGTTGATATCTAATTTTATCTGTGAGTCATTTAACCTTTGCCACTGAATTTCTTTCACTATCACTTTCAATATCTTCAACATTGGATGAATAGAGAAAAGTATCACCAAAAGGCCAAAAATTTGTACCTAATACTTATTTTACTTGTTCATCTTCGATCTAATGTGATTTTGAATCTGAATACTTACTTCAACCTAACAGCCAGTTGTCTCTCCTATTGTGGTTGTTCCTTTGAGATGTCTTCTTCTTCTAAGGTGATTTCCTCTTTAGCTTCTTTCCCATTGTTTCTATGGATCTCCATCAAGCGATCAAGCTTCTACCAAAGGACCTACTCTTATACCAATTCTTGGGAATAATACTGAGAGGGGGGTTAAATCACTATTAACAAATCAATAATGTTTTCCTTTTCATAATCAGATTTGTATATGCTACATCACTAAAGGGAACTCTCATGTGCACACAATTGTTCTTAAGGAAACTAGCGTATATTCAGTGAACTTATGATTCAGTTAATTCATCATATGTTGATCTTGAATTAGTGCATCTGTACTTTAATAAAGATTAAATAGTAACCATGTGCATCAATAACAAAATAAATAATCACACCTAAGAAACACACATGAACACCAAGATTTAAGGTGGAAACCAAATGCGGGAGAAAAACCACCTACTAATGTAATCTATGTCTTGTTTTAATATAAGAAAAACATGTCTATAATATTGTACCGACACAATCTCATACTAGTATACATGTGCCCATGTGTAGAAGGCTACAACCTTCTCTTATTCTTCTGATTCTACGAGAAGTGTGCTAATACCCCCTAGATCTTATACTAGTTGATATGTTTACCAATATGTAGGCACCAGCCTAAAGAAGGCTCCAACCTTCACGCATTCTCCAGTTGTTACTACAAGGGTGTTCAAAACCCCTGTCTCTTGTACTCATTGATATGTTTACTAGTACATAGGCATCAGCCTATAGAAGGCCATGACCTTCTCTCTTCCTCTAGGGACCACATTTCATAAATTCTTAGACTGATACTCCTAATACGCAACAAGAAAATATGAAGGCCACATTTCATCCAATTTTCATAATGGACGCATCAATAACATTGAAGCTCAAAATCAATCACCACTACAATAAAACCAACCACTAGAAACCCATCAACACTAAATAAAATCACAATAAATCAATGTGAAAATTCAAAACACTATCACTAGAACATAGAGGAGAACCCAAAACTCTACATAAACAACTAGAACCAACTGTAACTTCAAACATCATATTTTTTAATGTATACACTACTTACAAGAGTTGAGCGAGCATGTATAATCACCTCCACCATGGAGAACCAGTGTATAGATCTGCAGATAAATACTTATAGCTTCGAAACTATTCCAGAGTTCACATATACTCAAATCATAGCATAAAAAGGATAAAACATGTGTTAGCAATCAGAGCTGGACTATCCATTATTAGACCACATAATGATAATTCATTTCAGGTCTTATGAACCTAATCCATCATTAGATCTCATCCACCATCAACCACTTATGTGATCGAGCAAAGCACCAGAAACCCATAACATGCATTTTTTTCTTTTGATCTAACTCTTCATAAGATATTCATTACTTGCACACATTTCCATTTGATCTTCTCCTCCTTGTATACTTAGATCCTTTGTCAATACCTCAGACCAAAAAAATAATTATGTTGCTGGTATTCTTTGCTTGTATCAATATTCTTTACCATGCTCATTACCATGGGTAAATACCATGGTAGGAACCCCTAGTATTCATTATGCTTAATTTTGCATCCCATATGATTTTTTCCTTTTGTGAAAGTGTGTGCATACGTATAAGCTCTTTTTGTCCCATGTACCCACATGTATAGGCTACTTTGACTAGGTGAACCAACATATACGTCTTAAAACATTCTCTTTCTTCAATCCCTGGAGTCTGGTCTGTAGTCCTTTGTTGTTACATTTGAATCGGCGTATTTCACTATGAACTACCATCATACATCACTAATTCATTTATGGGTATCATATATGTGAGTTTCCATCAAGGACAACACTTGTATGATAATTCAAACATACAATGGTAGGCACACCCAACTACTTAAAAGGATACTAATCTCATACACAACAAGGTTATTGGTATTTCTTCATGTAGTTGTATTTCTTCCTCAGTGGCCTCATAGTGGGTTATGATGTGCTCTTATTTCTCATTCGTCATTTCTCGCACAATGGTTTCTTTCTTCACATGTTCTTTCATAAGAGTTGGTAATTGTTTCGATATAGCCCTTGATGGAGATTTGAACATGTGGCTTAATGATGTACAACATTGCTGCAATAGTTGCAATGGATTTTCTTTATCCAAACTTTCTTTCCCTTAATTTTCTCCTAATGTGGACAAGGTTTTCAAGTATTTCTTTCTTCCTTCTCAACAAAAGTTTCCTTCAATGGTTGTATCTGTTGTAGCTCTGGTGAGGAGAATTTTCCTTAGCACATTCTCTAGAATGCTTTCCTACATTTTGAGATGACTTGAAATCACAATCATTGGAATGGTGTGATGTGATCTCAACCTACACTGATTCAAAATCATTGCTTGAATACTCCCTTTCTTCCATGGATTTGGAGTCTCTTTCATCCATGCTCTTGGAGGATTCTTCATCTTCATCTCTACCATATCCTAGTCCTACATATCATGGTAGTTCGACGACTTTAATGGGATTCACAATTCCTTGCACATTAGCTCTCAAGCTTTTTCCTTCATAACCCATTCTCTTTAACATCTTTAAGCCAATGCCCTTGTTATATTTTTCAAATGCACCAAAATAATCATCATAATGGGAACATGAAACTCAAGAATCACTAACACTATTTACCTCAGTTGTCAATTCTGGATCAGCTGAGGATGGATTTCCTAAGCCTACCAAGGCCTCTTTTCTGGCTTGTATATAAAGTTTCAATATCTACTTCTTCTCTTCTACTTCTTGTAGCAGTATTCTCAACTCATCTTTCTCTACCTAAATGCTCTAGCTGATATGATGATGATCTGAATGATTATAATGACAAGAAGAAGAAGAATAACTCAAACTTGAAGATGGAGATAGAGGCTTAAGAGGGTTTCCTCTAATTCATTAACTCACTGAAGCATTATCATATACTTTGTCTTTCTTCTTTTCCTTATTTTCCACTCTCTTTTGATAATATATAAAACATTTCTCTACCATACTTGACATATCAGTACAAGGAAAATACCTTCTAGTTGAGGTTATAAGAAATTATTTTAGTGTTATAAAATGGGAAATAATTTCAAAACAAACATCTAGTAAAATGTCCATTTGGGATAGCGAATTTTTTAGTGGATATTATAATGGAATGTCATCACAACTAAAAGAATATCAACATCAAGAGGTTTTAGTGAATGTTTTTTTTGGCATGCTTCATGGAAGATGTAGCACTGGTGTGCTACATATGTAAAAGCACCTGTATGCATACATACCTAAAAGCATTGTGGTGTTGAATGTAAAGAGAAACAAATCCTGAAATGTATATCGCCCCGGTGCTTATTTATCAAAAAACACCCCGGGGTGTTTTTTAAAGAACGACATCGAGGCATACAAAAAATAATTTCATTCTTGATGCTTTTGTTTAAACTCAAAGCATTGATGTGAATTATTTGTATGAACACACCCGTGCATTATGGATATAATAGGAGGAATTTTATTAATTTTAATAATGTACCGATGCTAGAAATAATATTTTCTATGACCAAGGTGCTAGTTCTATGAAAACATTGGTGCGTTAATAATTACAATGCACCAGGGAATTAATTGCGAACAATATTGGTTCTTGAAGAAATAAACACCCTGCTTTTATCATTTTCTAAAAAGGCACTGATCATGCAAAAATATGCCATCATGATGATTTTATATAATGTAATGCACTGATGCATTTTTATGTTATGAACACACTCGTTTTTTGTATGATATTTTCACTTTTATGGAAACATCGTCATGTGGCAATGCAATTATTGTAATTTTTTTAAAATCTGTTATGATCACAAAATTGACATATATATTTCATATAAAATAAAAATTTTATTAATGCAATTTGTATACAACGTTGGATTTATTTTTTATATTATCATATTTCACATCTCTTCATTTTAATATTTAATCAGTGGTGTACATTTCATAGTGACATTGGATAACACAATAGAGTAAATTAAAATGTATTTTATTATATATTAGTAAGTGTATCTTTGTCATACAAAATAAGATTGTTATTGGTAATTATTTTTCTTTCGATTGGGACAATATATCCATTCCATTAAACAAAATGTCCTATTTTCAAAGCTAATTATTTAAAAAAATAATAGAGGTTGCATTGGTATCGAAATAGATTATCATTCATCACTGGAATTGATGTTAATACTTGAGCTACTTCTATGAGTTAAGTTATTTGGATGAATGTTTTGTTAATTTCATCAATTGTTTTCATCTTCTTGATCTTGTTCCATCTGCAACCATAAAAATAAAGTGTAATGAGTGTATCTACATTGGTGAGAATAATGAAAATTGAAATAAATAATATATATCGATGTAAATCGAATAACAATGTATGATAGCAAGAAGTGACTCATAAAATGTGCACATGATTTCAAAACCAAGTATTGCGGCTTGTTGCAACAATTCTTCTACTGGCGTAGTTCCATACATGGTTTCCTACATGTTTTAAACCCCATGTAGAATGTCATTGCTCTTTTCCTTAGTTGTAGATCCTTGTAGAACATTAAACATATATGAATTAATAGATTGTGTGAAACAAGTTATCTAATATTCTTATGTATCTTATTAATGAAAATAAAAAAAAAAAGTCATATTGAAGAGTACTTTTTCATTCACCTGATTCATCCTTATCTAATTTTTTTATCGCGCTTTTACACTCTTCTACACTTAGATTAGAAATAATCTTATTCATATTCATCATTTTGAGGTTTTGCAAGATGCACAATAGAAATACATATTATTTAAACTTACATATAGTTCAAACATATTAATTTTTGTAAAGAATTTATAAATAAATTTCCTTCTTTGGTTTTTTTCGATGTGCTATCATTGTGTTAATCAATATTTTGGTTTTAACAACTTCTGAGACATTTTTTTATCAATATATAACCTATATCATTGAATAAAAAATACATTAATATATTTTATAAATAAAGAAAATAATTTTCAGCCACAAACACCTCTACTACCGATGTGTTTATCTGAATAAACACACTAGTGTAGTTATCCCATTACACACATTAGGTATTTAATTATATGACATCGTCATTCAAAACTTATTTTTTAAATTAATTTTAAATTATTACAGTGTGATTTGTAATGCTAAACATACAAAAATTATCTAATTGTGTTATTTGGAAGAGCCGCATCGATGCGTTATATTATACTGAGAGAAACCATGAAGATAATAGACATATTGACAATGTTATAATATATCGGTATGTTGTATGATAGAGGGTGCATCATTGTGTTATATCACACATGACGCACCATGGAACATATATCTGTTTAAAAAGAATTGAAAAGGGCCAACAGGGTGTGGATCTAATTCAATAACCAATTCCCATACTTTACATGTCAAATTCCATATATGTAGTAAGTACACAAACCCATTAAATCTAAAATGAAAAAAATGAGAAACCCTAACTGTGAAATGGTAGAGGAAGCTAAATCCTAAGGTGAAATTTCGATGGAAGAAGCAATGGTTTAAGCTAAGTATTGTTTTTCTTGTTTTTTTTCTAAATTTTAATTAAATTTAAATAGAAATAGAGATCATAAAACCTTTTACCGGTAAATTCAATAGAATTTTCTTTTATTATCCATGGTTTTTATTTTTATTTTTTGAATTGTGAATAAATCAAATGGAAATTGTAAAAAATTCAATAGTAAAATTTAAAACTTTGCTTATCCAATATTTTGAGTGAATCACCATACCTTTCAAATATGATCTTCTTATGGTTCCAAAATATTCTTTCCTTGACAGTGCTCCTAGTATGTATCTCTTGCAAATGATATCTCTTTGTTAAACCCTAACAAAAGTATAAAAAAATTTAATAGTAAAATAAACAATAGAATTTAAAATTTTTACTGTGGATATTTTTTAGTGAATCACTATACCTTTCAGCTTTTGATCTTCTGAAAAGTTATGCTACTCCAAAGTATTATGCTCCTACAGAGTGCTCCTGGTATGTCTCTCTTGCAAATCACTCTGTTGAAATTTTGGGAAAAATAATAAAATATGGAATAACTTTTTATTATTTGAAAGACTTTATGAAATTAGATTTCGAAAAATCTATTGCCCCTCATTTTTCAATTCTAAAAAAGAAAAAATTGTTCTTTCTTTCTTTCAATTTAATTGAACATTAGTACATTCAATAGTCAATCGCACTTGTGTTTTTATAAGAAAAGTGCTCTGACATTGTGAGGGCGCCAAATTTTTTCAACGCACTGACATGATACAATTCCTTATTATTTTCAAAATCATAAAATGGTGTGATTATTTTTTTTAATGCAATGTTGTGGTTTGTATTTAAAAGCATAGATGTTGTAATTTGTATAAGAGCATCAATATGGTTGAATTTATTTTTTATTTTATAAAATAGAAAACTAGGTGCATAAAGGTGTTGTTTCTCTTTGAAACAAATTGATGCATTTTTTACAACAGCATCGATATGATATCTTTTTTATTCAGAATCAAGAAATCCAGTGCGAGTATTATTTGAATGCATCAATGCTCATATTATTTAAATGCCTTGTTGTACTTTGTTCTAATGGCCGCCGTAATCATGCTTCAAATCTATATTAAATTTACTTTCAAATCAAATGTCATATTAATCTCAAATTATCCTTTCGGACACATTCACATGAATTACAATAGTTCATAGTATACATTTTTCGCTTCGTCAACTTATTGTTCAAAATGTTTTGAAACCTATATCAAATTCATATCGTGGTTATATGGTTCTCGAGATTAATTTTAGATATGCACACAAAATTTTATTTATGAGTTTTCTCAAATGTAGGGACAAAATCTCAATATTATCAAATGGCCAATTTTTTAAATTCCAACTCTTTCCACGTTGATGATCAACTCCTTTATGACTTTCTCTGTTTCCATATAAAGTTCAAATTTTATTTTTATTTTGTTTATCTAGATGAATTTATATTTTTTTTAACCGATATCGATTTGTATAAAAATGTATCCAAATATGGAGGATCCTGATTCAAAATCAATTTTAGTTGCATAATATATTCCTCCATTTCAAAAATATCTGAAGCTCTTATAAAGAGAAACATATCTCTAACACTGCGGGAATCGAGGTTCATCTATTTCGTTTCCTTACCAAATCAAAATATATTCAAATTACACTACAATTTTATAGTACCTCAATCTGTGAGGTTGTTTTGTTTTAAATTGATTGCATTTGAGTATAATTTAAAGACTGGAACTTTGTATCTGCAAAAATTCAGTCTTTGATATTGTTGATTTTGGAGAACATAAATTGGGATAAACTATATTTTTGATTATTTATTTATAATATATAAATATGTTTGAAAACATTTAATATATTCTAATCATACAAATTACACATTTCAAATTTATAATTTCCACAATTTCCTACGACGTTTAAAGCAAAATTCATTGAAATAAATCGACAAATAATTAGAATACACGATTCAAAAACTATTTCAAATTGGGAGGACACCATCGTGGCTTGAAAATAATATTGTAAAACCTTTTGAAATTTGGACGATGTCATTGGTGTCACAATAATATTATTCAATGATTCCAAGTTGAAAATTAAATTTCAATTGATTTGAATGTTTAGAAGAAATCTAATGGAATTTTTTAGGTTTTTGATTTTTTTAACTATTTTTCAATTAGTATGATGAGTATTACCACAATGCTAACAAGAATATATTATATACAAAATTTTGGTAATAATTAGTGATAAGGATAAATAATAAGGTGTTGAGTGTGATATATTATTAAAATATATCCTACCTAGGATTACCATTAAAGGTCACAAGCCGAAGCCATAAATTGTTTCATTGAAAGTCATGAGCCTAAGCTATATACATCAGGTCATTGGTTTAAAGGGCATAGATTGTATAATATAACAATGGCATGAAAGTGGCACCTGCAAGCTTTCACGACATTTGGTATGTGAATGATGACATCCATCAAAGCCTAATATGAAATCTTTTCTCCGGGCCACTACCTTTTCATTTCAATCTTATTTTACCAATTGAACCGAGAGTGTCTAACAAAGTATAAAATTTTCACATCGTTCCATTTCTAAAATCCATGGCACTAGGGCCATTTCTAGCAGGGACCTCTAAGGTCAAGGTAAGACGCCTATAGTGTGCATTGTAGGACAACTATTAATTTTTCTCCCTCTCTATGGCCTACCATGGTTGGACCATATTGTATGGGTCTACCATTGGCTCCTATTGCTATTGTTTCTCCCCTTCTTGATGTCTTTGTTACATGATTCACATATAAAATACATCATCCTCATACATAAAATACATTTTTTTATTAAATGAAAAAACTATTTATAAATATGGAAACATAAATTTGAATTAAAAATAAAAATATCATCTGTGTGCCCAAAACATAGTCATGCATCGACACTGGCACACTATCAAACACAACCACGTTGGAAATGGTGTGCACATACATATGATACACGATTGTTGGTTCAAAAATTTAAATTTTCATCATAGTACATCACACTTATGCATCGGTGCACATGTATAACATTTTCACACTAGGCAAAATGTCCATGGTATCAAATGCATCAAGCTATATATATGATTCCAATTTATTTTTGTGGTTCATTTGGTAAATATAAATGCACTAGGCGCAATGCATCAATGTACATCAATTATTCAATCACGGGTGCATCATGTTATCTAGCGCATCGTGTTTTTTTCATTTTATAAAAAAACAAAATTCATTGTGCACCATGTTCTATGTAGCACTGATGATTTTATGGATAGTAAATCACTGATGTGTTTGGATATTATAGATTCACCATCTAAAAAATATCTTCTTAAACATCGACCCGCCTAGTTTTGCTAGGGACCTATGCAAAAAATGAATTTTTGGGCTCTTTTTATAGGGGCTTCTATAAAAAACTCCACCAAAAGGTGTTTTCCTTACAGTGTCTAGTAGAAATATTTGTGGAAAGACTTCTCATTCTCTCTATGGACATTGTCATTCTCCATTATTTTCTTTATTTTCACATCTAATACTAGGGTTGAAAGTCCTAAATTTCCCTTCACCATCTTTGAGCTTCGCCCTAGTAAGCATCCAAACTCACAATTCACACTAAAAAACATTGTTTTGATACCTACATGGTTTTGGATATTTACTTAAATGAATTTAAAATTGATGGCACAAACAGCATGAAATAACCATATGCCCAACATACATGAAGACATGACAATATTGATAATTGCACCAAAATTTGATAACGTAGTTCACCCACAATGTGTGAGCTACATCTTTGGGCTCCGCTCAACTATGTAGTTGCATCATTATCTTGTCTTCAATAAGGTCATTTTTTGTCTATACAAGGACTAAACTGCCACTACAAGTGGAAATGTCTCCTCTTTAAAGAGATGTTCTCTTTTAACAATTCAAATGGAATTGATTGGCACAAAGAAGTGGCATAACCTAATCTACCTTCAAATGGGTTGAGCTCTCTTACATAAAGTGGCATATACAAAATGATGATACTCTTGGTGTGTTTTGAGGATATGATGGAGTATGTTTGCAGTGGAGCTATTGGTGCAATGTTAGATGCATTTTGAGCATATGGTGGAGTGTCTTGAAATGGAAACCAATGTAAGTCTCATCTATTGTTGATTTCTCCATTTGGAGATTTGTAAAAGGAAGAAAATCTATTTTCAAATTTGGTTGAATATTATTAGAATAATAAAAGAGGACCTTCGCCACTTTTTGTGAGATTCTAGCCCCTTCAACTTGGAAAGAGGGAGAAAAACTATGCCACATTATATGAGATATTTCAACTGCTTTGAAGAGATAATAGTACGCCACATGTTTGTGATAATTCATTCATTTTTTATTATCAAAGGAGAATGTCTCTTTGAAGTGTAATAGCCCTGAAATAAAAACATGTAATTAATTAGATTAATCATGTGATTTCTAATAAACACGCAATTGACATCAAATTTCAATAAATGAGTAGAGACTACTTACCTTTGGCGATGTTGTTTCTCACTTGTGATTTCAGGGTTGAGCACTAGTTGAATAATGTTAAGTGCAACAAAGTCTTGGGGATGACTTTCCACCCATCCGTAGGCTCAGTTGCACAAAATCGTGCGACAATTGACCACCCCCGAGCCCTCAATCAACGTACTACTGCCAGGGAATCCTTTGTCTCACATCACCATTCTCCCAAGAGAATGGATGATAGAATCATGGAATGATGGAATTCCTCTCATCTTCCTCACCATATATTAAATAGAGAAAACATTGGAAGGGGAACCACATGCACACACTCCATGTGTCAACATGCAACTTTAATTCTTTCTTCTTATTACTTTTTGATAGCTTTACTAATTTTTGCTGCTTTCTTGTTTTATTTCTATTTATATTTATTTAGAGCTTTAGTATTGTTAGTTATTATTTTATTATTATTTATTATTTATTTACTATTACTATTTTTATTTATTGTTTACTATTTATTTCTTGTATTTTAATATTATATTATATTATTTCTTATTTCTTATTTATATTATTATTATTATTATTATTATTATTATTATTATTTATTATTAAGGGACATTACACACTCACCCACTTTAAGGAACTTCATCCCAAAGTTAAATTCAATTATTTAACATTTGATTATGTTATTTATTACTTCATGTTCGCCGACACCCTCTGCTAAACTAGTATAACCAACAAGCATCGAAATTTTAACAACACCCATGAAATCCCAAGAAATCTCTATCATTTTTCCCACTTTCGGAACCAGACATAAGCCTCCTTGGTTCATATCCTAGTCCAAGGCTGGCCCAAAGGCTTGCACCTGGCTCAGACCTCATTTTCCCCAAGGCAGACATCCGATACAGTCCTCAATGTCCCTGGGCATCTCACAAGGTTGGCCCACTCCCTCCACAAATCACTAAGGTGCACAACCCTAGGCATCGAAGTCCTTACACCCCCACCACACTTTGGTATGCCAGTACAATACTAGGAACCTAGCCTACAATATCAGGGACATGGCCTCCTCAAGATGGTCCCATAGCCCTTCAAGAGCCATCCATCAAGAGTTATATAAGACAAAGGAACCACTGGCATATGTAGTGTTGATTGAGTTTGTCCCCAGCCCATATGGTTTTACTTATTCTCCCTTGTGCATATGGGTTCGCACGCGATCATCATATAAACCGGCCCTATGGGCTGATTTGGGGAGTCTTGTGAATCATCACACCTCAACATGCAACCAATGCATTAGCTATGACATCATAGTATCATAGAAAATAATCCCCATGCCAAGTCTTCCATGTCATCATGAGAACATTCATCGTTGTTAACGAACTGCATGCTCATGCATGTTATAATTTGAATGCAACTATCACATGCTTCACCTCATGAAATACCATCATAAGTTATAATATCAACATATTTCCATCAAAGACATATCATGACATCATAAATGAACCACATGTCAATAAACCTCATATTATAGCATCACAATTCCTATGCATATAATCATCATCATAAGGATACATCATCGCTATAAGAACCACATGTGCATCATTATCCACCTACCATTATATCATGTAACCTCATGTAACCTTATAGTCAACATCATAATAGTTAATTAAATTAAACTGAAATCATATTGTATGATTTAGATGTATCATAGTGTAACTTTATAACTTTTAATCAACAACCCTTCTTTAAAAATATTTTGAAAATGGTATGCATCATTAAAGAATAGAAAGTTGACTATTGGAATTGATTAGTTTGCATTTTGTAATGTGTGGTAGCTAACAATCCAACCCTTAGACGGATGCTTCTTAAAATCATTTAGGAGGAAACCCAACACAATGTTGTTTTGGATAGCTTTAATAAATCAGATAGGAGGCAGCTCAACTTTGAGAAATAATATAAGGACAATCAAAATGATTTGTTTTGATAGAAAAATGCTTGGAATTCCAGTGCATCTGGTGAAAATACATAGAAAGGACTAAAATTAATTCTGCATAACTACCACTTGCAGACTTTTGTAGATCACGGTGTAGTTCCCTACTATAAAATAAAATGCATGATATGTAATTTTCTTGAGGCATGAGTAAGTAGAGATAAGCAATAGAAATTTTGTGTACATACAGCTGTGGCAATCACTTCTATGTAATTCTGTTCTCTTAGATTCAGAAGTAATATTATATGGCTTGCCAATTTGAAAAAAAAAATGTGAATTGAGAGAAATTGGCAAAGAGTGATTGATAAAGTTTTTTCATTTGGATAATGGATTTTATTTCGTTAATAGTGGTGATCAATTGGAAATCTCTTAGCTTTGAACCGGTGATGAAACATTTCCAATGTTGTCACACTGACCTGTGATTCTAAATATAGCCCACAATACCAAATATCAATTGACGTATGAATGCAAGATCAAAATTAAGTGAGAGATGAGATTTCCGCTAGAGAAACATAAAATTTGCCAATTCAATAGTCTCATATTTAGATGGATTTCTACAATGAGTGAGTTTGAATACATAGTGAAGCTATCTCCTTGATTTCAAATTCCTAACACAATGAAGAATCACTAGAATTAGAATGAGAGGGACCCTTTAGGAAGAAAAAGAGCACTTCACGCTCAAGAAACTTGTTGAATATTGACTGATTTGTTTCTCAAGATACAAGAGATTAATGAGGTAATAGATACAAATCTACTGGACAACTTGACTATAAAACTCCCTAAACAACTTTGTTTTAAACCTTTAGATGCCTCAAATCTTTGACAAATATACTCTCAGAAATGCCCACGAATTTGATAACAGTATCTCAAAAATTTTCTCACGGATTGGAGGAGAAAGGAAGCCTAGAAACCCTACAAACTTGATCAAGACAAGTCAGAATAAACTCACAACTAGCCCAAACATTTCCTTAGAAAAAAATTAACAAAAATATGGCAGTTCCTAGAAAGATTAGGCTCTCCAAAAAAAATGTAATTAGCCCCTGCAGAATTAATGTTCTTACATTAGGTAGAATGGATGTGCTATATGCTCAAAGCAGAACCTATCAAAATAGTAAGGGCTATATCAACAAAATATATGCCAAAATGAATCGGAAAAACCCTTTTATAATTGATCTCTTTAGAAATTTATGGAGTTCAACTTTATCAATTCAGTATTTGGTTGGAAAATGCGAGAATTTCATAAAAAAATAGGTTATAATCTCACAATCTTTGTGATTGAGAAATAAATGGTTGACATGCCTGTGACCCTCAAAAAAATTAGAAATTGATCTCTTCAAGCCATAAACAATGGATTCTTGTGAAATTTTCAGTTAAATGGCTCCAAATAGTTAATAAACCCTGAACGGCTTTCCAAGAAAATGATCCCTTGCTCAGAAATGAAAACGACCTTTCAAAAAGTTTGAAATGGATTTCAAAAAATTTACCAATGGCCTCAAAAATTCCGATATTTCTCAAGGAATTTTGATTTATTCACAAATGTAAAAATAAGCTTGTCATCTTTCAACAAAATAATTGGGTCAAGCCTTCGAATTATGATTCCTTGGCCGCTCCAACAATAGAAAGCCCTATGCTTCTTTGGATCTAAAAACCTGGTTTCAAACCCTCTTGAATCTTAGAGCCCTAGTTGTGAGAACTAGATTGGGCTATCATGATACTCGGTTCTCCTTTAATATTTTGAAAGGAAAGCTTGCAGATATCCCTACACTTCAAGTCATAGCCACACTCAAAAGTTTTCTTTGTAGCAACCCAACAGTAAAACAATTGAAACTGAAGCAAGAATGAAACAAGATATGGGTATAGGAATTTCGATACATTCAATGATTTTATAAATCCTTGAAGCTCTTAGCATTTTATAGATCGAGACACATTAAAACAAAGTATTAATTCCTTCAAACTTTCCAGGAATTCATACAAGACATAAAGCCTTCAAACTCATTAACCAGGCTAATATGGTCAATTGTAGAAAAGATCTACGTGGAGCAGTTTATTCAAGACCGTAACTCGACAAAAAAGTGGATCTAACATCTCAAAGAGTAGTTCTTTCCAAGGATTGCACCGATTAAACATGGAAAACATCATAGGAAGAAAGCTTCAAGCAATTTTACTGTTCAAAATACTTTAGAAGCATGAATAAAAGATTTTACAGACAAACCATCAATATAGAAATTAAAAAGATGAATCCTCATACAACTTTGGACAAAAAGAGCGGAGACAAATAGAGATCCGTTAAGATTAAGGATTCAAGAAAGAAATCTTGGTTTACAAACTTTATGACCAAGGTTTATAAATATAAATAGAGATAATTTATCTACTATCTTAAAAGTAATTGTATTATAGACCCTGTCACTGTTGGATTGGCTCATGGCAATTGGAGGTGGTATGCCTGAAGGGCATGAAGCCTAAATTCTTGGGGGAAATGTGCTAAAAACCCGTGATAAAGTTTGGTGTTTCCTTCAAATCTAGAATTAATTTCTTGAAATAAGAAAAGCTAAATTGCAGATTGATGATTTAAATTGTCAAATCAACTTGAAAAAGCATAAATCCATGAAATTCTCCACCTATTTTTTTCCAAACTAATTAAAGAACAACAAATTTTGTTCCCTATAAATGGTGGATTTTCACTTCAATATCAATAAATTAAGGTTAATTTCTAATATTGTAGCCGGTCTTATCAATTCTGATTCTTTTCTTTCGGAAATGAAGTCAAGAAAAGAAGAAATTTAGTAAGGTGAGTCTGTAAAATCTCGTTGATTTGAACAACACATTGAATTCCAAATTGAAAACTATGAAAGCATTTAGAAGTTAAGTTTTTGCGCATGTAAACATTAGTGCACACTCAAACTATGTAATTTACATTATTCTCAATGAAAATACGAGTACAGTGTCTAATTAATAACAAAAGAAAATCAAATTTTGTCTTAAAAAAAACCAAGAAGGGTTACTAACAAGCTCTAAATAGTTAAATTGAACCATCCATCCATGTAATAGTATGGATCTCTATGAAACCTAGTGAACATGGGTTACCTTCATGTTAGAGAGTAAGTGCAGTAGAAAATCGAGTGGAAAATGAGGAGGGAAAGAATGAAGGAAATATCAGAGTTCAGAGAGTAATGGAGCCCCCCTATAATTTTTGAATCTATATTGATAGACTAGTCCTTGGCAAGTGATGTACCACACTTGCTTTGTTTGATTGTTTGTTTGTTTGTTTTTTTTTTTTTTTTTTTTCTT
>APFE030623200.1:16857-49624 GCA_000404065.3 Pinus taeda
AGGTTAGATTTGTATTTATTTCTCTCAAATTTAGTTTGACTAAATATTTCTTGATCATCACAAACAAAATAATTGGAAAAAATAATTTAGTATTTTTCTCAAAATTTTTACTTAGAGGTCACAGAGAGTTGAAACCTGCTCTGATACCATATGTAACAGCCCCGAAATAAAAACATGTAATTAATTAGATTAATCATGCGATTTATAATCAACACACAATTGACATCAAATTTCAATAAATGAGTAGAGACTACTTCCCTGTGGCGATGTTGTTTCTCACTTGTGATTTCATGGTTGAACACTAGTTGAATTCTTCTAACTACAACAAAGTCTTGGGGATGACTCTCCACCCAACCATAGGCTTAGTTGCATAAAATCTTGCTACAACTGGCCACCCGAGCCCTCAATTAACATACTACTACCAGGGAATCCTTTTGTCTCACAACACCATTCTCCCAAGAGAATGGATGATGGAATCATGGAATGATGGAATGCCTCTCATCTTGCTCACCATCTATTAAATAGAGCAAACATTGGAATGGGAACCACATGCACACACTCCATGTGTCAACATGCAACATTATTTCTTTCTTGTTTTATTTCTTTTGTTTTACTTTTTGATAGCTTTACTGATTTTTATTGCTTTATTGTTTTATTTCTATTTACTTTTATTTAGAGCTTTAGTATTATTATTTATTATTTTATTCTTACTTATTATTTATTATTTATTTACTATTACTATTTTTTTATTATTGTTTATTATTTATTTCTTGTATTTTAATATCATATTATACTATATATTATTATTATTTATTATTATTATTATTATTATTATTATACTACTTATTATTTATTATTAAGGGACATTACATGAGAAGTAGACATTGTCACTTGTAGTGAGATGTGAGTCCTTGTATCAAAAAAGAAGAGCCTTATTAAAAAGTATCTAATGAAGCGTCTATGTAGTTAAGAAGAGCTAGAAGATGTGCCTCACACAATGTGGGTGAAATTCGTTACCTAATTGCTAGTCCTCACAATTGAAATAATTTCCTTGCCTTAATTTTTAGCTTTCATATTATTTTCTAATCGTTTTTTGTAATTTGGCTATTATAACTTATGTAGTCTGGATTCTAGTAGTGTTTTATACACTATTATTATTTTGTTATTCTTATGAAGGGATTTCACCATTACAGTGTAAATTACTTACGAATGGGTCATTATTTTGGACAAGAATCTATTGATGCAATGAAATTTTATGTTGCTTCCTCGAATGATCAATGAAGATCAGATAGCCTCAGGTTGTTATACTTTGTTTGGAGAAAATTAGTTAAAAGAGCTTTTGACCTAGTGCTTTGGATGCACTAATATCTATGTAGCTTAAAATGAGCATCTTGAGAATCTTTAGATTCTAAAGATTTCTCATTATAAGAAATAGATTTTATGTTCTTATATATTACCGAAATGGTATAAAAACTTAGATTAAACCTTGAAGGGGGTTGTTTAGTTGTAATATTTTATTTTACATAAGTTCAGACTTGCGAAGTCATTGGTTGTAATTGGTTCTACGTAATTGGATGAAATAATTTATTAGTCAAAGTTAATTTGTTGTGACGATATTTTTCATAAGGTAGTTCAATTTCGGTGATTTGGACTCGATCCTAGAAGCTACATAATTATTGCAAGAAGGGGAGAGATGGTTTAAAAGCACACATTTCAAGGAAAATATATGGACCCCCTCCCTTCCTTATTGTATAGAAAATTCTTTAATTGGACCAATGTCTAGATAGGCCCATGAGTAAACTCCACAATGGAAAATTGATTGCATTGATGATTACAACTTCCTTTATACAAATGTAAGGTAGGTTTGATCTGGATTTAAACATGAATGCAACAAATTCTAGATATGACCATAAATACAAAGATGCAATAGAAATAACACTTCATTTCATTAATATCAAATTATGAAATATGCTTAGAAACATAATGGAAATAAGACTAGCTTGGGCGATGGTAGCCTATCTCTAAGAAGAGATGTGGTAGCTACATGCCCCTGAACTATGCTACAATAAGGCTCCAAGGCCTATTTATTATTGAGAAATAACGGAGGACCCTACACATCCAAAAACTTAACCCTAGGAGATAAAGCGCCCAACTATGGGCCCCGTTTTAGTAAATTGGTACATCAACTTCTCGAGGTCGTAACTTTCACATACAATCTATGATTCACATGCACAATACCTCGTTAGATAGATCTATCTGAGGACTACAGCTTTTGAGTGAGAAACATCAGTCTACAATCAATGTTTCTCTTGTTTTTTTCCTAAAAACTTCGTTTAGGGCCTTAAAATGAGTCCGGAAGTTCAAGACCAGAAAAAACTACCAAAAATAGTAAATTGTGCTACAAATAAGGAAATGAAAAAATGAAAGAAACAATGGTGGGGGTCCAAGCGGAATTAGCAGGTGGCGACCAATATCCACCTGGATCATTCGTCCCCCCTTAGGAAGCAATTTTCTGCATTGTGTTGAGTTCCTACATGAGATGAGGAAACTTCTGATGAACTTGGTCCCTGGTGAGCCACCTACCCTAGTGAAGGAGTTCACCTTCTTAAACAACTCGATATAGTTTGATCCTTTATTGTCAGGTGTTCCTGATCTATGTTTCCATGATTTTATTAGTTGTGGCTTGTTCCATGTAATCTGGATTGAACTCTTTAGTTGTGAGTTGTTCTGTAATGTATGATGTGTCTAGCAATGCTGGGAAGTATGGTTGAAGGTGGTCCACATTGAACACGAGGTGCAGGGAAAGGAATGGGGGAATGTTGAGCTCAAATGCATTGTCTCCCATAGCCTTGGTAATAGTGTAAGGACCATATCGGAGTGGTCTTACTTTCTGATAGGCTCTGGTAAGACGTTCCTTTTGCAAATGCAACTAGACTTTGTTGCCCACCTAAAACTTGTGTGGCACCCAATTTTGGTCATGTTGCTGCTTGTACTTGGCATTTGATTTCTCCATAGTCTCGTGGAATTGCTGGTAGATATGTTGGATGTGCTTAATGAAGTTGTTTTCCTTATTGGTTTCAAACTATGCATGAGTTGAATATGTCGGAGTATCTACAAATGGCATAAGCACATCAATGGGACATAATAGCTAGAATCCCAAGCCCACCTGAAAAGGGTTATGGCCAGTCAAGCTATGGAGAGCCAAGTTATAGTTGTGTTGGACATATGGGAGCCTCGCATCCCATGTGTGTGGATGCTTTGAGTTGTATATGCGCAAAATGTGTATGATTGCCCTGTTGATGATCTCTATCTCGTCACCAGCTTGGGGATGGAAAGTTGTGGACTTAGTGAGCTTGGTGTCCAGCATCGACCATAGACTGGACCAAAATGTACTAAGGAACCTATTGTCCTAATCTAAGATGATATATTGTGGGTTCCCAAAGTGTACCCAAACTTGTTCAAAGAAGAGTTTAGTAGTGGCTTTCGCTGTGATATTCTTCTTACAGGCCACCATAGTGGCCATCTTTGAGAATATGTCGATGACCACAAAAACACAACCATTGCCATGCTTAGCAGAAGGAAAGACCAGCATGTAATCCATGGAGATGGATTCCCAAGGTTGACTAGGGGTAGGTAGAGGAGTATGGAGGCCCTTCTTCTTGATGGTCAGTTTGGAAATGGCACAGGAAGTGTAAGATCTGATGTACTTCCCGACATCCTATCAAAGATTCAGTTAATAGAAATACTTTTGCAGCACTTCCACTGTTTTCTCAACCCCAAAATGCCCAACAGGCCAACTGTAGTGTGCTTCCCAAATCATCTTGGCACACTCACTTGAAGGAACACAATGGTGTCTTAGGTGGAATAATAGGGCATCTTAGAGGTGAAAATCTAGAACTTGCTGACACTCCAAGAGCGTCTAGTATGTGTGGCTGAATTCTGGGTCACTTTTCTAGAGAAGTGGCCAATCAGAAGTCTCGTGTCCATAAGAGTTGAGCATGGTGGTTAATGCCATGATCGATGGTAGGTTGAGGCAATCCACAACATTATTGGTGCCACCCTTATTATACTTGATATACAAATGGAACTGTTTCAAGTATGTGGACCACTTTTGATGGCCATCATTATGAAACTTTCCTTACGTCTGTATGAACTACAGGGGACAACATTTTGTGTGGATGACCGTTTCCTTCCCCAAAATGTAATGGTTCCATTATCAACAGGCGTGCACAATGAAATACATCTCTTTGTCATAAGTGGGATACTTATGGACTGTGTCTGAAAGTGTCTCACTCTGATATGCCACTACATGCCCCCATTGAGTAAGGACTACCCCAATAGCATAGTCAGACGCATATGTCCAAGTCTCAAATCATTGTTGCAAGTCTTGTAATGTTAGCACTGGTGCAGAGTAGAGACAATGTTTCAACTCTATGAATGCATTGTGTTGAGATTCAAACCAAAATAATTTTTCTTTTTCTCCCCTCTTGGTGATTTGACTCAAGGCCATGTGATATGAGAGAATCCCAACATGAACTTGTGGTAGAAATTGGCAACACCCAAAAAGTTGTGGAGCTCTCTCAGAGTAGTTGGAGCTAGCCAATCCCAAATGACTCAGATCTTGGTTGGATCCATATGAACCCCAAATTCATAAATAATGTATCCCAGATACTGAACCTGGGTCATGCCAAAAGTGCATTTCTCCAAATTGGCACATAGCTTGTGTTTATGATGTGTTTGGAGAACCTGTTGGATGTGGTGGATGTGCTCTTTCCAACTCTAGCTGAAGATCAAGATGTCATCCAAGAATTCCACTACAAATGAGCTAGTGAATGGATGCAAGATGTCATCCATCAGCCTCATGAAGGTTGCAGTTGCATTCATCAGCCCAAAACGCATAACCAACCATTCGAACAAGACCTCCTTGGCTTTGAAGGCAATATTTCACACATGAGAGGGTTTAGTTGGTACCCGATGATATCCTGATTTCAAGTTGAACTTGCTGAAATATTTTTCCCCTTTTAGTTGGTCCAGAAGGTCATCAATCTATGGTATTGGGTACCTATTCCGAAAAGTGGTCTTGTGTGGCACCCAATAGCTAATATAGAGTCTCCAAGTCCCATCCTTCTTCTGTACCAACACGATCAAGTTCCCACGGGGCGAGGAACCAAGCCATATGTGACCTTTCTGTAGAAACTCTTGAATCTACCTCTTGATTTCATCGTTCTCTAGAATGGAACACCAATAGATTGGTCCATTAGGCAACACTGCACCTGGGGTCAGATCGATGGAGTGCTTGACCTGATAGTCGAGAGGCACCCCTATGGGGGAGGTGAATATGTCCTTGTAGTCCTCCATGACCTTGTCCATCTATTGTTGTTGTGTGAAGGGGCATTGTCTCGAGATCATGGCCACCGTCTTCTTCTTTGCCTGAGGGTGTATCATCAGGAAAACAAATTTCTTGGTTTTGGAAATGAGCTTACTGTATTATTGTGTAGTAACCAAAGAGATGGTGGTAGGCGGTGCTACCTTCAGTATCTTGTACGACATATTTCCCAAAGTAACAATAACAACATGAGGCCTTGACTCATACAGAACATGTCACTTCCATAAGTATGCTTGGCCTAATAATACATCACAAGCATCAAGGGGAGCAACCTCACATAATACCCCATAGGTGAAGGGCTTGATGCTGTATGGAAGGTGACACTATTGGCTCACGTGAATATCCCATCCTTGGTGAAGCCACTTGATGGTGTATGGTTGTGGATTTGTTATGGTCAGTAAACCTAGCCACTTCATGACCTCTGCCGACATGAGGTTTTTTTGGCTCCCACTATCTATAATGAGCTAAAGTTGGGAACTCTTTACCCACATCTACGAGTGCAATAGGCGCTCCTCCTCCTCTAGATCTTCAGGTTCCTCCTTCTGGATCTTCATGGTGGAAACATTGGCATTTGGCTCCGCATTGATAATTTGCTTCCCTTTTTCATTCCCCTTATCAGGTTCCGACTTAGAGTTGAAACATACATCTAATTTCGAAGACTTTAGCTCCACCACCAATGACTGTTTGGCCTGACTCTTACTTGTGTTGTGAGTCAATCTCTTATGGAACTCACACCACTTTCCCATGTCTGTCTTTGGC
Organism: Pinus taeda; assembly: GCA_000404065.3. Lineage (NCBI taxonomy): Eukaryota > Viridiplantae > Streptophyta > Pinopsida > Pinales > Pinaceae > Pinus > Pinus taeda. The sequence continues at coordinate 23,003 of APFE030623200.1, forward strand.
TTCATGGTGTTGTTCTTTGCTTGCAGATTTGGAGGGTTGTCCTGGGCCACCCCGCCTTGGCTTTGTCCTTTTTCTTGTGGTTTGGGGGCACCTTTCCCTTGCTTTATATTTGCAAATTCAAAGTCTTTCTTCTTTTGTTTAAAATTTTGACCGATATTGACGACATATCGGTATGCCGTGTCAAGCGAGGAGATGTCTAGGAACTCTACTCATCTTAGATGTACCTACGTAAGTAGTCATTGTACTTCACAAATAAATGCTTCTCAGAATCCTTGATACCCAACTTTGTGCGGATGGTATGAAAATCATTGGTAAACTCTAGCACAGGTTGATACCTTCCCCATCACAGCATTGTTCACTTTATGTATTTATCATCATAGTTCCCGATAGGGTAGTATTGCTCCTTGATGGCATCCTCGAATGAGTTCCAAGTGGGTGCGGCTAAAAACAATGTGTTTGTATTTTCATCCTTCTACTCATAGTAGGTCTCCCACCAGTCCTTGACGTGGCGGGATGCTTTCAGAAGTGAAAAATTGAACTTTTCCTGGCTGGAAAGATCATGAATGAAAAAATATCCTTCTAGAAGATTTAATCATTTATCTACAATGTTTGCATCTATCTGACCCTAAAATATGGGAATGTAAAGGTTAACTTGTACCGTAAAGGGTGTGACACTTCTAGAGTAGCTCCCAAAAGTAGATGCATCACCCTTGGATAGTTGCTAAAGGATCTAGGCAAAGTTTTGCATCATCGCATTCCTTTGTGGCTCGAGGGCTTCTTCGAGCAAGATTCTGATAGGATCTCCTACCCCATCTTCTTTCTTTTCATCTACCATGGGAGGCCAACAGGATTAGCGAGCTTGGTCTTGCAAAGGCTCGACCAGCTCAACCCCTAACTCCTTATATCCCTACCTTGTTGGGGACATGCAAATAAAAAAAGAGAAAAAGTAGACTTCTCTAATACCACTGATCTATATTTAAATAGGAATGCAAAAAATTATAGATATAACCATCAATACAAATATTTAGTAGAAATAAAACTTCATTTCATTAATATCAAATATTGAAATATGCTTACAAACAGAATGGAAATAAAACTATCTCATGCGATGGTAGCTTAACTCTGACAAGAGATGTGGTGGCTACATCCCTCTAAACTATGTTACAATGAGGCTCCAAGGACTATTTATCATTGATAAATAATGGAAAAATCTAAACATAAAAAAAACTAACCCTAGGAGATGAGGCACCAAACTATGGGCCCCATTTGGGTAAATTGGTACATCAACCTCCTTCGGTCGTAACTTTGGCATAAGATCTCCTTTTGACATGCACAATACCTCTTTAGATAGATATATCCAAGGACTACAATTTTTTATTGAGAAACATTGGGTAGCATCCCATGTTTCTCCCGTTTTTCCAAACAAACGTTGTTTAGGTCTTCAAAACGGCTCTGGAAGTTCACGACTCAAAAACTGCCAAAAATAGTAAATTGTGCTACAAATAAGGAAACTGAAAAACTAAAAGAAACAATGGTGGGTGTCTAAGTGGAATAGGCTGGTGGCCACCAATATCCACCTAGATCAAGGTTTGAGATAAGTCTATCTTGACAACTTATTAACATAAAGTAAAAAGTAAAAACTAATAAATATTTTAATAACATAATCCTGAAGAACTAGTTAACATTCCTCCTTAATCTAAAGGGACATCTAACATGCCAAGTAACATTCTAAACTCTTCAAAATTTTCATGTCCATGTGTTTTGGTCTAGATATCTGTGATCTACTCTAAGGTAGGACAATGTGTCATATGAATGACTTTGGCCTCAAAGTAATGTTTAGTCAAGGGATATTTGGTGTTAATATGTTTGCTTTGATCATGAAACTTAGCATTATTTGCCAACTAAATTGCAGAATATTTGTCAACAAATAGTGGAGTTGAAGTTTTTTGTTTCTCCTGAGAGTCTTCAAGTATTTTGCGAAGCCAAATAATTTATTTTGTAGCTTTATCTTCTACAACATATTCAACTTCAGTGGTAGAATCAACAATAATATAATGCTTTTGTGATCTACAGCTAATGGTTGTTGATCCAAGATTCATAAAATAACTAGAAGTAGAGACCCCATTCTCCTTATCTCCATCAAACCTAGAATGTAAATTGTCCTTGAGATGGAAATCTACAACTTTGGAGTATTTGATGCCATATGTTCAAGTTCGTTTCAAATACTTGAGTACTCACTTTGGTGCATTGCAATAAACTTCGCATGGTTGATGCATGAACCTGGAAAGTATATGTATAGAAATGCTAAGTTAGGGCAAGTAGTAGTTAGAAAATTAAAACTTCCAACAATTTTCTTGTACTTTGTTGGATCCTCAAATATACTTCCTTTAGTGGAGGTAAGCTTCAAATTTTACTCCATAGGAGTAGCAACAAGGTTACAATCCTGCATCCCAAATTTTCCCAATAGTTTTCCAACATACTTTTTATAATAAATAAAAATATATGTGGATTTATGATCAACTTTAATCCCTAAATAATAATTCAACAAACCCAAGTATTTCATGTCAAAAAATTTCATTAAGTCTCTTTTCGCAAATGCTATATAGTCATCATTATTTCCTATATCATCAAATCATCTACATTGGAAAACAAATATACAACTAACTTTCTAAATTTCCTAACAAAAAGAGTTGCATCATCCAGATCAAGCAACTTATAATTCAACTTAAGGAGGTGTTCAATTAGTTTTTTTATACCATGCACACGATATCTGTTTCAATCCATACAATTCTTGTTCCAACATACATACATTTTTCTCTTTACGATTAACAAAAAATCCTTCAGGCTAAAACATATAAACTTCCTCCTTCGAATCACCATTCAAAATAGTTACTTTAATATCCATATGGTGTATATTCCCTCTATCCTGAGTTGCAAGGGAAAGGATATTTATAATTGTTCCCCACTTTGTTGTAGGAGAAAATGTATTTGAACTCAACATCTTCCTTCTAAATGTAGCCTTTTTCTACAAGCCTTTCCTTGTATTTATCAGGTGAACTATCTTCCGCGTACTTGATATTATACACCCATCTACAACAAAAAGGTTTGATGATAGTAAAAGGATCCACTAACCTCCAAGTTCCATTCTTAATAAGTGTAGCATACTCCTTTTACTTTTCATCCTTCCATTCATCACAATGAGAAGCTTGTTCAAAAGAACTCGCCTCCCTAATTTTAAAATGATTAAATTCACAGTCATGAGAAACCTTACCTTAATCACCTTTAGAAGAAATTCTTGTCTCAAAACCTTCATACTTTATTGGAACTTTTGGAACACATGTGGATCTTCATAAAGGTTGTTGAACTCACTGTGATGGTTTCTCATCTTAAAGTAAAGGTTCTTAGGAACTCCTTCTAACCGAACAAAAACAACATTCTCTTCCAAATTTTCTTCAGCAGTAACATTCTCATGAGTCGAATATGGAAAAAACATAGATTTCTCTAAAATCGTAACACCCCCTTAACTATGTGGAATGTCATTATCAGATTCAAAATAAAACATTTTGGATGCAAATTTCTCTAAATGAGTCAGTTTTCTATCAACAACGAAATTATCTTGATCACATTCAAGAAAAATAACATCTATGGAGAGAATAAATTTCTTTTTCTCCTCATCATACAACCTATAAGCTTTGAAGCTAGCAGAATATCCAAAAAAAAAATACATTTGTGACTCCTGGCATCCAACATGTTGGGATAATGTTTAGGAATCAATTCATAGTATAGAGAACCAAAGACTCTAAAATGTTGAACCACAAGAAGACGATTATACCACATTTCATGAGGATATTTATTATTGTTGAGTGAAGAAGGAAAATGGTTATCAATATAAGTGGCACAAAGCACTACTTCTCCCCAAAAAATTCAACTTAATATTCTTAAAAAACATCATGGATCTAGCCATATTAAGTAAAGTTCTATTCATATGTTATGCGATGTTGTTCGGTTATGGGTTATAAGGTATGTTAGTCTTATGCTTGATTCTTTTTTCATTTAAATATTGTTCAAAAGCATTAGAGGTATATTCACCACCATTATCAGTTATGGGAATACAAATATTCAGTTGAGTTTCATTTTTTTACCATGAAATGAAAAGTTTGAAAATTTTCAAATACTTGTAACTTATCTTTTAACAAATACACCCAACACATTTTCAAGTAATCGTCAATAAATTTCAGCATACATTTATTGCCATGGGCAGTTGCAATAGGAATAGGGACACATAAATTTGAATGTATGAGACGTAATTTTCTTGAATCTCTTGAAGAAGAACTATGAAAAGGTTTCTTAGAATGTTTCCCCAAAATACAAGAATCACCTGGTGTAAGATTTCTTACATTTGTAGGAACGCCTTTTATACCTTGTTGTCTTATAATCTTGATACTATTATAGTTAATGTGACCAAAATGAGTATGCCATAATAAAATAGAGGTTAGAGTGTCATTTTTTCGCGCTAAAAGAGAAGAACTATCATGAGAACTCACCATAGTAGATGATGTGCCATTCAATTTTAAAAATGTACCTTCTTCAACACTTATCATAATGACTACATCATGAAATGATATACATATCTCAATGATGGCATCAAAGATATGTATGGACTGAACTTTCTGACGAAAACGTATTAGAGACATTAGATTTATTTAAAATTGTGGAATGTAAAGGACATCCTATAGAAAATAATTTGCAAACTTTTGTATCTTCGAAAAAATTGATCCAATTACTGAAGGCATAGCTTTAGATTTGTTAGAAAAATATACTACTCTATCAACTTGGTCACTGAATGTTTCAAAAAAATATCTCCAAAAATTCAAATGACATGTGGCTCCTGAATCCAAAATCCAAATGTCTTTCCATGATGAAAATGTAGTACTAAAAACATCATTAATATTAAAATGGAAATGAGCAGCAATGTAATGCAAAGACTCTGATGATTTTCCCTTATTTGGTGGTGTTGATCCTTCTTTTGATTCAATTGATCTCTCCTTCCCAGGGAATTCTATAATTAGTAGTAGTGTGACAAATTTTACCACATCTAAAACACTTCACATCTAGTTTATCATTTAAAAAATTTCATTGTCTATCATTTTGTTGTCTGTCTCCCTTATTATGTTTTTCCTCCTTGCCTCTATAATTTAATCTATCATGACCTCTAATACTTTTATCACCTCTAGAAATTTCACCATGAGACTTCTGATGTTTTTTTTGCAAGGCATCAAGTTTCTATGTCAGAATATTGTGGAAGTTATTTCTTCCCATAGGCCTTTTATCTCTCAACTATTTTTTTACTAGTTTATCAAATGTAGTGTCTCTTAATTGCCCAATATCTTGGTGAGATTCTAAGTAGTGTGCATATGAAGGTTGGCAAACTTTAGTAAAAGTCGTAAGTTGTAAATCTACTTCAATAACATTCGATTTTCTATCATGAAAGCTAGATTTTAATTCACAGGTCATCTTCAAATGATCATTGTCCTTCATCTAAAAATAAAACAATCTCAACAACAACTAAATAATTTTAAGTTATGAATGTGAATCATAAAGTTCCTTCAATTTGTATAATTCTTGAAATGCAGTATCAAAAGAAACAACATATTTGCATACCTCCTCTATCACTGATTATGTATTTAATGCATATCCTTCCTTGTATTTTGTCTCCCTAATTGCATATTCCTTTTTGTCGTCAGCTGACATAGGTGCAATTTCTTTGTCATCTTTGTATTTCTTTCCTTGCCATACTCTTTCCCACAAATCATTAAAAATAAGTGCACGTTTAAGCTTTCTAAACCATTCTTGATAATTCTCCTTTCTCCTAAGCATCAATCTAATTATTGAAATGAATGAAATCATGATTTTTTGACCAAGACTATAAAAAAACAACATAAGTCCCTTTCTCCTTTTATTTTAAATAAAAACTTGGTTTAGTGTTTTATTAGTGAGTTCCAAAAATAACATAGCAAAGAGCTCAGTTCAAGCATCACTATTTCTTTTTTTATTGTTTTGTTCAAATTTTAAATCTTATTTCAAATCAAAATAAAGACAAACTTGTCCTGGAATATTTCCATCATTTTCAACTCCAAGTTAATTAATTTCAGAATTAGCCACTTTTACTTCTACTTTCGCATTTCACTTTTTTTTAACCATTTTATTTTTCTTTAATTTAATTGATTAAAAAAAGAAATATTTTCTCTAATCACAATTTCATACAATTTCCATTAACTCAATTCTTACCAACATTTTGCACCTTTTATCTCCTATTATCTCTTACAGTTCTTTGTTTCCTTCTTTGTTGTCATTCTTCCTACTTCCACAAAAAAATGTATTCAACTTACTTTTGGTCTCATATTCTGGAAAATATATTTTTTGTCCATTTCCGTTTAAGTGTTAGAAATCCCTGTAAAAAAAAATGTAAATATCTTTTTTTACTGTTTTTACTTCCATGAACCTTGAAACATTCTCCACTTCCTAGTAATATGTGGATTAAATTCAAATGCCAAATATAAAACAAATATTCCACTAAAAATCATTAATAATTTACTTTAAAAAGTGATTCAAAGCATTGCTAATAATCAATGTTTATTTATTCATTACCAATTGTGCCAACTATAAGAGTTACTTGTGGGTAATCAATTTGACCTTGGTTTCTTTTAACTTAATTTCCACTAGTCCTGCATTTTATCTCATGCATCTACAAGAAATGAGCTCCTCAAAATGCATTTTATGAAACTGGTAGATTCTTCCTTCCATAAACTCCAAACAATGCCTCCTTAAAAACAAATTTAGTAGGCATGGAGTTTATAATCTTAATCCGTCCTCTAATGCCACTGTGGACATACTTGTGAATAAATTCCACAATGAAAAATTGATTGCATTTATGACGAGAAATTCATTTATACAAATGTAAGGTAAGTCCAAGATCAAACTATCTCAATCACTTAATAACGAAAAGTAAAAACTAACAACTAATTACTATTTCACAAACATAATTGTGAAAGACTAATTAACACAATGGTATTCCAAAAACTCGGTTATAACACTATTAGAATGAAGTGGTATATTTGATTATTCAATATATAACATGTGAGGGAAGACACAACATTATTTTCCTATATCGTATAAGACTATTGCAACACCTTAGCAAAGCCAATCTCATCAATTTACCTTTTTACCTCCTAAAATATCATACCCAGATGACAAAGAAAGTAGAAAGGAGGTCAAAAGATAAAGAAATGAGCGTGTACCATTATGGCTTGATCAAAATACTAATTCAACATGAGTTTCAGAAATTCAATAAAAACTGGGAGGAATTCTTTATTGGAAACCACTTTGTTGAAATGGAGAGGGATAAATAATAATTGGCGATCGAAAACGATTAGTGACAAGAAATGTTTTCAGATTTCTGTGGTTTTCTTTTGTAGATAGAGAATTTGAATTTACAATAGTATTGTGCGATTTCTTGAATACCAAAGAGATTGATCATCAAGAAAGATGAGCCATTGCATTTATTCTAGGTATAACATGTTAGGCATGAATCTTTGTCCCCAACCTAAATTCATATATTAATTTTTTTATAATAATATAAATATTAACATTAATTTCTTTATTATTAAGTTTGTTAATTACATTATTGCTTAATATAATCAATATTCATTAATTTTAATATAATTAATATATGTAACACTAAATTAATTAATATTCATTAATAATTATTAATTTTAATATAATTAGCATATCTAACATTAATTTAATTAATATTCCTTATAAATTATTATTACAACAATTATATTTATAACAATTATTACATTATTCTATAGAGCTATATTAATCATATTAGATGATTGAGTATAATAAATACAAGATAATATGGCATTGATTAAAAAATATATATTATCACTAGAGTATTACTTGTGGAATTGGTAATCTATATTCATTCATTATTATATTATTACAATAATATTATTTTAGTTTTTTAGCAAACCATTTATGGTTTTTAATTTTTTTGTTTTTCATTATTTATTTATTCCTTTGTATTGCGTCATTTAACCTCATGCATTATCTTGATGATGGATACTCTTTCTGATTATAAGCATCGAAACATTTCACATAATACTAAGGAAAATATGAACTCTCTATCTACAAAAGTACGAGAAATATGTGCACCAAATTTTCCAATGCAAAGTGAGAGAGGCAGACAAAAGAAACTACTACTAGTGGTAGAGCGGTAAGAAGGCAAATGGCTAATAAGATAGAAAAATATCCTCCATATTTTTCCATGTTCTTCATGCAATAAAAATTTAACATTCATAAGTTGTTAATTCTCTTGTTAATATTTTCAATTTCTCTAAGTTCTCTTGCTCATAAATTTTTAGTTCTATTATTTTTTATAATCTTGTAATTACTCATACTTGCTTATATTTATTTCCTTGTTTCCTACCATTGTTTTAGATACCATTAATAGACAAAATATCATGGGTTAGTTGATGTATATGAGGAAAAGCACATTGTTGAGCTAAGTATATGACTAGTTGTGACCATCATTTCAACTCTTTAAAGTGTAAATGGCCCTAGTGCATTCATAACTCATCAAACTAGTATTGCTTGAAGGAATCATACATATTTCTCTTATATATTAGCTCATGGTTGCGTAGATTAGGCAATGATTGGAGAAATCAGTCTATTGTTGGACTGAGTAGAATATTAAGAGTAATCACCAAAATACCCCTTTATTTTGGAAAGGCCTTAATGAGTCTTGTTGTTTCCCAAACTGTACAGGAAATATGCCACAAAACAGAGGGTGGGGATCACCCCCACCTAGACCATTGTTACATATTTCCTCCACAGTTTTGGTGGAAATAAGTCAAAGTCCATCAATCTTAACTTACAATGGAATTGATTTTAATTCTTGTCATTTTTGTTTGCAAACATTTAATTTAAATTTGAATGCCAAAAATGACTTACACGTGATAGTGTAAAAGGTTAGGAGTCCACCATTATAACTTTAGGAAACTAATGGAGTCATAACTCTTGGGACACTAGTGCATTTCTAATCATTCAATTTTGGGTATGTGTGTGGTTTATTTTCATAGAAGTGTGATTGGATTAATTTTCCTCTAAAATTTTCTTTCATGCTCTCTTAATTTTATTTCTTGGTTTTTGTTAATTTAGAAGTCTATACTCTAAGTAGTTAATCTCTCTACTAGATTTAGCACTTAGTTGTAATTTAGTTTCTATTTTCTAGCATGGAAACAAATATAGCTTAATTCTCTACATACAATAATGTCCTTCTAAGATTATGAACACTCATATTTATATGGATATTATGTTCCAATACATGCACATAAATTGGAATGACATTATACATACATATAGACGTATACATCTATACACATGTAGATCAGTTAAAGGAAAGCTAAAAAAAATAGTGGGAGATCAATAGATAAGCACATATATCAATGTACCACAACTATTTTAGAATAACCTCTCCCCTCCTCTATATTACATCATGCTATTTAATCTTATACTTCTAATTACTAGGTTGATGTAACTGTCTAGCTACTTGGGTGAGATAACTAACTGACATTTTGAATTGGTTGATTGACTCGAGTTGCATGGTTGGCTTACTTACTCTATAACTAAATAGTTAAAAAATTATATTTTATTGAGTTCAATAGCCCCTCAAATAAATCATAAAAAACATATCAGCATTAATCACTTGGGATGCTAATCCAAGTGGCTCTCAAAAGGCTCAAAAGTCAATGTCTTCAAAATGTAGTGAAACTAACACGAAGTTGTAGTGCTCACCATTATGATTCTAGTGGTGCAAACGAAACTCATCCGATTTCATATAACCAACTTATTGTATTTAAAAGATCAAAAGTTAAAGCAATAAAGTGAGACCTATAAGTCATGGATGGTAGCAGACTGGCCAAAAAGTAAATGACACACGGCGCTTAGTCATTGGCTCTTTACACCTGCAAAAATACAAGATAAATATTATTAAAATCTTAAATAACAAATATAATATATATATATATATATATATTATTATATATATATATATATATATATATATATATATTATAAAATAACCCATGGTGTGTGGCATGTGATTATAATGCCAACAAACAACACTATTTAAAAGGGGGTTAAAACTATATTAAAATATGGTTGGTCAAACCATATGTAAGTTGGTTGAACCATGAACCATATTAATATTGTTGTTATAACCATATAATATATGGTTATTATAGTAAGAAAAATGAGTTATCAAGGAAAATTTTAAGGATGGAAAATTATCTTGAAGTTTAGAAACATAGGCAAATCTCACTAGTCCCTAATATGCAAACTATAAAATGTTTATTGATGTATTTGTAAAAATATTCAAATTTATAGTGATTTTATATACTCTCTATCTAACATTCATGCTTTTTAAGGTAAAATAATCTATATTGTAAAAGTTGGGCAATCATTTTTATAAAAAATGGAAATTGGAGAATGATTTTTTTGGAAAAAAATCATCGAAATTTAGCCCACCTACGAATATTAGCCATAAAATTTTCCATGTGAGTTGTACATATTTCCTTATGTTTAAAAATACCAATGAATGACATGTTCAGGGTTAGTAATATCATGGTGAATGGGTGTAACAAAAACCAAATAATTATATGGTTAACAACAATAAAAATCAGTGTAACTATTTCATGGTTACAATGCGTTAATCGTTAATTGGGAGGGCAATAAAAAATTATATTTTTTGTTATATAAAATGATAACCAATAGGATGGAACCTGTCACTCCACTCGTATCACAAACTCTAAATGTATCTCTCTAACCAACATATCAATTGGTAGGATTTGATATGTCTACAAACAAAAATATTTAAAACCTCAGCATGTCATTCAACCAAACCAGCAAAGAGTGAAGGTTGAGAGGATAGGCACCGTAACCTAGAGCTAATATGGAGATATGATGGTGAAATCTTGTTGCATGAATTTCGAGATAGAGAATACTCATAGAGAATTTTTTTCTTTTTTTTTTGTGAGGAAGATTTGAGATTCCTTTGGAGCCAATTTTTGACAGAGTCAGAATTACCCCAAGTTTATACTCAGATTAAATAGAATATTTCTAGGAGTATAATGACATCATGGGTTTTTCGATCTAAGAAATAGATTTTTTATAGTAGGAATGTTGATGTCAGAACCATGAAGGTGGACCCTTGATACAAGAATCTGCATGGAACCTGAAAGATTTTCTGGAGGCCAAATATTGACATTTTTAGAACTAGGCCAAGTTTATAGTCATATAAGTCAATTTTTCTCAAGGAACATAATGACATGATAACTTTATTCATCTGAACAACTCATTTTTTTTTAACCAGAAGTGATTCTTTGAGGAGTCTTTGAGATCTGTGGGGAGCTCGGATTTGATCAAGGATGAAATGAGCCATGTTTATACTTATATTGCATGATCTTTCAAGAAGAATGTGTTGATGAATGCCATTCCTTCATCCTAGTAGACAACTTTTAGGCCAGTTGCATTATTTCCATGTGCTCATTTTATTTTTTCTGACATGATGATTTTAATTTCAGCTCCACATATGTGACTTTGTGAGAGGATCATTGTATAAGAACTTATGTGAGAGATTGCAATTTTTTCATGGTAAATGAGAGATTTTATGAGTGAGAGTTCTTATAGAGGAACATCTCATGGAGATACATGCCATACTAGTAAAAGGGTTTCACCCTTGTATTGAGAAAAATTTCATCATGTAATTATCATCTTCTTGCAACAACTAATGAAGTGACCTCCCCACTCTTGACACCAAGCCTAGATATGTAGCCTACAGTCGGTGAACTCTATTATCATATGGTGTGTTTATGGTCGTTCGTGATTATTTCTTCTATTTTCATGTTGATGGTCTGCTGAAGTTGTTGATTATGCATTTCTTGTGATTTCAAAACAAAAAGTAAGTGTCAGTAAAATGTCCTGCTTAATAGGGATTTTTGTTTCAAAAGAATTAATGCAAATTTCTTGGATTAAGTGGTATTAAAACATCTGAACTTTTCTTCAAGGATTGTGAATTAAGCATGAAAAAATGGAATTGGAAAACAACAAAGAAATCTATGAAGCCTTCTATAAAATGGAAAACATGGTAGATATATTGTTTGCATAATATGAGGAGAAAATGGAAATAGAGGAATAGGAGAAAGAGAGTAGAGGACGATCGTTATAGCACCATTTACCACTTTCGGTAGATTTTATGTTGAGATGATGGCCTAGGGAAACCCTCCCTTGCAGACTTGGTCCAAAATCTAGAAGATAGTGTTTTATTCCTTTGACACTACTTTTCCCTGTGATAAAAGTGTGTACCTGTGAGTGAGCATATATCCAAATGGTGTACATATGTTAAAACACTTAAAATAAAATCCTTAATTTTCGGAGGAGTTCATGGGTTTTACCTGTTACTCACCTCCTATTACACATGGCCCAACTATTTCCCAATTGAAAAAACTAATTTGTAGATGTATAAATAAACCTCCATGGGAAGGCCTTAAGGGAGAAGATAGGAGATATTGATACTATAGTGAGATTTTCCTGATCGAGTCGGAAGAATCACTATGCCTTCTGCACTCCATGAAGCTTCAGGAAATCCTTGTTTCCTTGATTATAGATATCCCCCATATTGCTTGAGATATCCTTATATTGGTCATAGAGGAAGATTATTCAAGGTCGGGAAAGGACAGATCTCGAGGACGGTTCCACTTGGACCTGGAGAAGAAATCAGGTCATATTTCTCCACTTTACTTGTAGCTTACTTCAACAAAAGGAATGTTGTTCTATTTACAATATTAAATGCCTTTATGCATCAAATTATGTTGTAATTCATTTATGAATCTTATATTGATGCATAATTACTCATTAATTTATATGATTTAAGGTTAATACAATGAACATGCTTTATGTTTGTACTTTCGTGTATGTTCCATTTGAATAATTTTCAGGTTTCAAGAACATCAGGGGAAGCTGAGGATTTGCACCATGTGGGATCTACCCAAATGAAGGACATTCGAGTAAGGACACTCCTACACGATTTAGTAGAATAAGCATTTTTGTTGATTGCCTAACAATTTCCTATTGTGGTTTTCCCTTTCCTTTGTTGGGGTTCTCAACCGAAATCCCTAGGGTGGTTTCACCCCCAATAGAATTGGCGATGCGACTGGGGATAACAATCTTGTTATTCCTAGTTTGGGTTATTTGATCTCAATCAGGGTTTAGTTTCTTGATTGCTTGCTTTTACAGTATTCATTGGTCCATCAGTATCCAAGACATCAAGTCTTATCTTCTCAATCAGAACATGATTTTTGTTTTTCCTAATAAAGCTTTCTATATGTTGTTTTCTTTGACTACAATAGTGTATACACGTAGGTTTATTTAAATGTGAGTTTCCTATATTACAAATGTGTGTGCATGCTTTTGTGTCTTTACACCATTGTGTATACAAGTTTTGGATTGCTTTTCCAAATCTTTCTACACAGTTAGGTCTTCTGCTTGTTGGTTTATGTTGTTGTATGGTCATTTGTTGTCTGGAGAATTCATTTTTACTGCAAGCTTTCTTTTTCAGAATATCCTTCTCACTGAAAATATTTGGCATAGGATTGCTTCTTAAGCAAGTTTGTATTTTGTATCTTGGGTTCAAGGCTTTGTTCGGAAGTTCTCGGTTGTTATGGTTTTCCAGAATAGAAAATTGTTTTCAATTTTGTTTCCAACACAGATTTCAAGTCCTTTGCTTTGCTTCCCCTTGTTTGGCGGCCTTGTTGCTTTTCTTTCTTTTTGAGAGTATTTTTGACAAGTTTGAAAGTATTTCTTTCTTGACCTTTTTGTCAGTGTGTCGAAATCTTTTTCTGCTACTTTAGTTAGCTTGTACAAGTTCATAGTATTTCTTGGTCAATTTTTATTCATTTTCAATTTTATAACTTGCGATATTGAAAGACTCATTGTGCCTATTTATTGATCCTTAGATTTTTAATAGTACTTCTATGACCTCAAAAAGTTGTTTTTTTCCCTTTAAAAGAAAAATCTCAAAAAACTTTGCTTTTGTTTTTCTTTTTCCGTGTCTTTGGTTTTTAGTTCCTTTTGTTTTAGTGTTGAAAAGTGAATTCAAATCTTTTGCGATTTGTTCCACTTGCTTTGAAGAGAGATTTGTGTTCAAATTTTTTCCCTCTTCACTATAGGTTGGCTTATTGTCTCTATAAAAAATTGCATTTTCTTATGAGTGTTGTTTAGGATCTTGCATCATCATTGTAAATTGCATTAGGTTAGTTTTCGTTTTCTGGCATTCCTAGTCTTTTTAGTTTTTTGGTGTGTGTGGATTGTTTCAAAAAAGAGAAGAAAAATATTTTGCTTATATATAAGTTTTCATAGAATCCAACTAGAGATCACTCTTCATCAAAGAAAATGATTGCATTCATATAGTTAGTTTTCTATTGATTTCTTTTGCATCATAAAAACATCGCCTGTCACACTTTTATAATTCTCCCTGAATTAAATAAAGCAATTAATAAAATGGACTAGAACTTTTATTGTTGTCATTAAAAAACCACCAACAAGTTTAGGTTCATTAGGGCCTTGGATTAGGTGAGTGGAGAGTTAACCCTCCAAGGCCACTCAAATTACAAAATGTAGAAGTTGAATAAAGAGTGAAACCCAATATCGTTTAGAAAGACCAAGAGACCTATGCAACTGGGAGTTAAGCACGAGGGGCAGTGAAGACAAGGAAAAGGGATACCCCCTCTCCAACTTGTTAAATCTGCCTCATGATTGTTCCACCCAGATTTGGATACAAGTTGGTATCCATAGTTTCCTTTCCTAGCAATTGCATAGGTGGTTGCAAAGGGGAATCCCATGGCCCCTAAGGCTGACGTTGCATCATATTTAGTAGTACTTATGGACGGTACCCTTTGCAAAGATTGGGTGCTTGCACCGACAAAGGATGTTGTCTAGAGGTCACTGTGACTTCCTCTGATACCTTCTCTAGTAGGCATGGGGGGTAATTACGCCAGTCTATTTTTGGAAGGCCCTTGATAGTGGCTTTCTTATATATTGGTGTCCCCTTCTAATTATCCAGACCAGAAATAATTCAAAGTTGTTTGATTTATTCTATCTTTAGGTACCTTTAGAGAGTGCTCCTTGCTATTAGTTGACTTAGCTTTACAAATTTTTTGAGTCTCTAAGTAGATTTCTTAAAAATAATTCAAAGTGGCTAATAGTTAAAAATAAGCAATATTATTTTTGTATTAATGGAGAAATGGTTACATAGTTGTAACGTATCTCCTTAGTTTAGAATTTTTTCCTAGAGTTTATGAGCTTGTTTACAACTATCTGATTTCTAGTGATGTATTTAATATTGTAATATTCATTTGATGTGGAGGAGAGTGAACGGATAGTGAGTCTCTTCTTTGTTTGAGTGCAGTCTCCAAGTGCTATACACACCTGAGAGCTGCAACTCCTTTCTTTAATTCAAAGTCTGATTTTTATCTTGGTATCTGAGCTTAGGGTAGAGGTAGCCTTAAATTTTTTTTTTCTCTTAGGGGTGCATCATTAAATTACATATCTATAGTGGTAGGAGAGCATGTAAGTGTATCTGTATGATCAGGTGGAGCTACAGTAACACCTGGAGTGAAGGGTCTCAGATGACTGATCATCTCTGAGCCGAAGAAAGGGTTGGCTTGGACTTAGTGCGCGACCTGGAATGCAGAAGAGATTAGTGCGACTTGTTTGTGAACAAATGTGCCCATTGGCATGGGTTTGAAGCTGATAAGCATGCCAAAGAAAAAGCAAATGAATTGGCGTGGATCCGTGGCTATTAAGTGCACCAAAATTAGTGCACATCGTGAATTTTTCTTTTCTGTGATTGGCACGGATCTTTCGATGTGGAAAGCGCCTTTGACTAGAAAGAATAGAAAACCTCTTTCTCTTTGAGAAATTTGCAATCCTTTGCAGATCAAACCATGCCCGGTGGTGGCACATGGAGATTTCTGCTCGGTGGCAATAGATTTGATTTGCCCGGTAGTGGAGAATTGAGGTTCCTTGATCCGCTCGGTGGTAGCAGATCGGACTTGCCCGGTGGTGGCGAATTGAGATTCCATGATCCACTCGGTGGTAGTAGATCGGACCTGTCGGGTGGTGGCGAATTAGAGCTCTGAGATCTGCTCGGTGGTAGCAGACTAGATTGGCCCGGTGGTGGCGCAGTGCAGCTCCTCAATCTGTTCGGTGGAAGGAGATCGCCTTTGCCTGATGGTGGCATGGTGGAGTTGTTCGTTGATCTATTCGGTGGCAGCAGATTAGACTTGCCCGGTGGTGGCACAGTGAAGTACCTGATCTATTCGGTGGCAGCAAATCGGACTTGCCCGGTGGTGGCACAGTGAAGTTCCTGATCTCTTCGGTGGCAGGAGATCGGACTTGCCCAGTGGTGGCCGATTAAAGTTTCAGTTGGGAGAAATGAATAATAGCATAGAATCATACCTCCATGAGTCTTACAAACTCGATGGAACGAATTTCTCCAACTAGAAATTTAAAATGCAAACTTTGTTGGAGAGTGCGAATGCATGGTTGATCGCCTTGGGAAATGAGCAGAGAACTGGAACATCGGCCAAAGAACAAGATTGGGATAAAAGAGAAATGAAAGTGAAAGTCATACTGAAAATTTCTGTTAAAGACAATATTATCTTGCATATCAGAGATTGCAAGTCCGTCGCGAATATATGGACAACGATCAATAATTTGTATGAGACACAGAATACAAATCGTGTTATGGCACTCAAGGGAAAATTTTTTGCATTAAAGATGGAGGAGAATGAGTCTGTTGTTGGGCTCGTGGCCAGAGTTAAGGACTTGAGTGAGAAATTGGGAGCTATTGGAGAAAAGGTGTCCGACTCAGATCTGGTCAGACTCACATTGAACAGAATGACTCATGAATACCAGATGTTCATCACAGGCCTATCGGCAAGGGAGAAAGCCCCTTCACTTGATGACCTGACAGTGATTCTGCTCGAAGAGGAGAAGCAACGACAGAATCTAAAAACTTAGAGCAATAACCTTGCCCTAATGTTGAAAAGGCAACAGTAGAGAGGGAAGCAGCACCAGAACTAGCCCTAGCACCAACATCAGCACCAGCAACCGCAACAGTAGCAGAAAGGAGCCAATACATTTCAAAAGAAATCATTTAGAGGTATGACTGATAATTATGTTAAGAAATGTTTTTACTGTGGAAAGCCTGGTCATCAGATTAAAGAATGCTATAAGAGGCAGGGGGATGAAAGAAGAAGCAAACAGAGGAGAAACTAGAGCTATTTTGCTGGAGAACAGGAGGACCACAGCCATGATCTTCGATTATTCACATTTGATTGTGCTCTTTCAACATCAAAGGGAGATGAGGACGACATATGGTATGTCGACTCTAGCACATCCTCACACATGACCGGTAAGAAGGACTATTTTGATTTTCTTGAAGAAACTGCATGTGGATCAAAAATTTATCTAGGAGATGATAGTGGGTATGAGATCAAAGGATATGGGGATATTCCTGTGAAGCTACCTAGTGGTGATATTAAGCATCTTAAAAATGTACTATATGTTCTAGGAATTAGGAAAAACTTGATCTCTGTCTCAATGATTACAGACTAGGACATGCAGGTGCAATTCTTTAAGACTAATTGTGTCATTAAGGATAGCCAGATGGTAACAGTTGCAACGGGAGTGCGCGTCGGGAACCTATATATATTGGATGCAAAGACTATGCCACGACAAACAATGGTTGCAGCTGGATCAATAGTTGAAAATCTCTGGCATCAGAGATTCAACCATCTCAATTTGGAAGACCTCATCTTACTTCAGAAGAAAGGTATGGTCGATGGACTCCCTGTTTTTCATAATCTCAAGCTAGAATGTGATGGATGTGCATTAGGAAAGATGCATAGAGAAGAGTTCCCTTTGCATGTCAACAGAAAGGAAAGAGACATTCTAGAACTAGTGCATACAGATATTTGTGGACATATGCAAACTAGGTCTTTAGGTGGAGCATATTACTTTCTGTTGTTTATAGATGATTGCACTAGGTTTTCATGGGTGTATTTTTTAAGTAAAAAGAGTCAAGCCTTTTGATACTTTAAAGAGTTGAAATCTATGATAGAGAATCAAATAGGAAAGAGGATAAAGATTCTCCGCATGGATCAAGGGGTAGAATACAGGTTATGAGAGTTCATGAACTTCTGCAAGCAGCATGGGATTATGCATCAATTCATAGTGCCACACACTCCACATCAGAATGGAGTAGCAGAACGAAAGAACAGAACTCTTGTGGAGTGCGCGAGAAGTATGCTTCAAGGTAAGGGTCTATCGAATGGTCTTTGGGCAGAGGCTATCAACACTACTATTTATTTAAAGAATAGGAGTCCCACTAAATGTCTAGGCTTCAAAACCCCTTTTGAAGCATTGTTTGGACTCAAGCCAGTGGTTAGTCATTTGAAATTTTTTGGGTCAAAAGCGTATGCTCATATACCGAAAGTAGATAGGAAGAAGTTAGACCCCAAAGCATTGAAATGTATATTTTTTGGATATGGCACTGAGTATAAGGCATATAAGTTATATAATCCTGTGACTCACAAAATCTTTGCAAGTAGAGATCTTATTTTTCATGATCAGGCTGAAGATAGAAAGGAAGATTCTAGCAGTGATAGCCACATTCCTTTGCTGATAGAAGTGAACAGTGAAGAAGATGAAGAGGAGGAGCAGGAGCAGAAACAAGAAGAAGTAGCAGAAGATAGTGTAATAAGTGATGATGCAAGCCCAGAAAGCGCTAAAACAGATAGAGTTGAGGTAAGCCCTCTACCTAGAAGATCAGGTAGGAACACTAGACTATCTGCTAGATTGAGAGACTATGCTTTAATGTCCAAAATTTTAAACATTGTAGAACCCGCAAACTATGAAGAAGCAAGTAAATCAGATGAATGGAGGGCTGCAATGCATGAGGAAATTGAATCAATATATAGAAACCATACTTGGGACTTAGTTGAGTTTCTTGAAGGAAAAACCCCTATAGGATGTAAGTGGCTGTATAAACCGAAGATAAATGCAGATGGGACTGTAGAAAAATTCAAAGGTAGACAGGTAGCAAAGGGTTACTCACACCAAGAAGGGATAGATTTCGATGACACCTTTGCCCCTGTAGCTAAATTAAATACAATTAGAATGTTAATTTCTTTAGCAACAAAACATAATGGAAGCTACACCAGCTAGATGTTAAGTCTGCATTTCTGAATGGTGAATTAAAAGAAGAAATCTATTTAGTACAACCTCATGGTTTTGTGAAAAAGGGGCAGGAGCATTTAGTGTGTAAATTGCATAAGGCACTTTATGGTTTGAAACAAGCACCCAGGTCATGGTATGAGAAAATTGATTCATTTTTTATAGAGCATGGTTTTCATAGGAGCCTCGACGATCCAAACCTGTATACCAAGTTAAATAAGCAGAGGCAAATTATTTTGATTTCTTTGTATGTGGATGACATGATCATAATAGGAAATGCAAA
This sequence comes from Pinus taeda, assembly GCA_000404065.3. Classification (NCBI taxonomy): domain Eukaryota; kingdom Viridiplantae; phylum Streptophyta; class Pinopsida; order Pinales; family Pinaceae; genus Pinus; species Pinus taeda. The sequence continues at coordinate 42,645 of APFE030623200.1, forward strand.
TAATTTGATCAAAGAAGTCAAGCAACAAATGTCACAAGTATTTGAAATGAAAGACCTTGTAGATATTCATTATTGCCTAGGTTTGGAGGTATGGAGAGATTATGGTCAAACTTTTCTTAATCAAGGGAAGTATGCCAGAACCCTATTGGAAAGATTCAGAATGGAGCAGTGCAAAACAACAGCAACACCATTGCAGCAGAATCTCGTTAAGTTGTGACGATGGCACAAAACAGGCAGATGCCACTTTGTATAGAAAGCTGGTGGGAAGTTTGATATATCTCATGACAATGAGACCTGATCTCGCATATTCTATTAGTGTGCTAAGCCAGTTCATGTCCAAACAACTTGAAAGTCACTGGATTGCAGCAAAATGTGTGTTGAGGTACCTTAGTGGTACTTGTAATTATGTTATTTTATACACTGACATTTCTGATGTTACTTTAGTAGGTTATTCAGATTCTGATTGGGCAGGTAACCTGGATGATATAAGGTCAATCACAGGTTACACATTTAGTACTGGATCCAGGGTTATTTCGTGGAGTAGCAAAAAGCAAAGTACTGTAGCACTATCATCATGTGAAGCTGAATACCAAGCATTGTGTGCAACCGCATGCGAAGCTATCTGGTTGAGGAGATTGCTCAGCAATATAGGCAAAGGATAGGAGGAATCTACCAGCATCAAAACTGACAACCAGAGCACAATCAAGCTTTCATACAATCCAGTTTTCCATAAAAATACCAAACATATTGACACTCAGATTCACTTTGTTCGAGAAAAGATACAGTCTAAAGAAATATGTGTGGAGTATTGTAACACTTGTGATAATTTAGTTGATATTTTTACAAAGCCTCTAGGGCAAGTAAAGTTTGAATTATTTAGAGGGATGTTACAAGTGCAGAATAACCCTTTCTCCATTAAGGGGGGGAGTTAAAAATAATCAATATTATTTTTGTATTAATGGAGAAATGGTTACATAGTTGTAACATATCTCCTTAGTTTAGGATTTGTTCCTAGAGTTTAGGAGTTTGTTCACAACTATCTGATTTCTAGTGATGTATTTAATATTGTAATATTCATTTGATGTGGAGGAGAGTGAACGGAGAGTGAGTCTCTTCTTTGTTTGAGTGCAGTCTCCAGGTGCTCTACACACCTGAGAGCTGCAACTCCTTTATTTAATTCAAAGTCTGATTTTTATCTCTAATCAACTAGTTTGTTTGTCTAGGAGACATCATGAGATATCACCTATGAGACATGAGCCTTCTCCTCAGAGGCATAGGAGCAATACTGCCAGTGGTTTTCAATGAGTGGCAGTAGGTTCATTAGAGATTGATCCTCTAGTTCGAGCCATTGATTCGAAAGATAGACCTGATACAAGTAGACTGTTAGAGAGGAACACTCGAGTTCATTCTCGAGCCCTCTTCCTGTCACAAGATAATATTTAGGTAGAAGATATTTTAGATTCTATTACAGCTCATAATTCTCCTTGTCCTCTCTATCATCTAGACATCTTATTATATGTCAGAACTCCGATCAACAGGCCTTTGAGCCTAGGTTAACATCAATCTATTCCTTCGATGACCACTGCTGGAAGCATGTCATCCGTGATAAGTGCTACAAGTATGCATATGACTATATCTATACAAGGAGGAGGAACAATTTCTATACCTTTTATTCCTCCTAGCATTGCTATATTTGGTTCTACTTCCATTTCATCATCAACTGGAAGTTCTCAAGCTCTTTCCTCTGGCATTGGATTTTTCCCTTTTGGAATGTCGATCGACATGATTCCTTTAGTTCTGTTGAGTATTCAATTAGCTACCTTCACATCCATGGTAAGTGGATCAACTTCTTTTCAGGCTTCCCATTTAGGGGTGGTCATATACCACATTCTAACCCAATAGTGGGATCAATTCCTTTTACCTTTATAGGTCAAACTTACAATCCATTTCAGAGTCAGACAAACCCTACAGATATTGGGTTAGGAGTCAGGAATCACTTATTTTAGCCAACAAGGGAATATGTCACATTCTTCTACCAATTCATTTCAAAATTCCTCTCCCTATGCTAACGCATGGAATGCTTATCACGGGCTCTCTGCTCCTTTTAACACTTCTTTACAGGGTAACTTTAATAGCTACGGAGGATTTTCGGTAGGAGTTGGTAAAACTCTAACTTTTTCTAGACCATAAGTGGCTCCTTACAATTCAATTGGGTTTACAAGTTATTTCACGCAACTTGGTGCCTTCACAAATCCAGGTCATTCTCTTCAAAACATTGGGAGTTCTACCCAAAGCGAGTGGAATCCTCAGGTTCCACTACGACTCCCTTTTATGGCAACGTTAAACTTGCCAAATAGATGGAAATTCACTAATTATCTGATTAGGTATAAAACGATTTGGCGTTTCGTCGCAACTAAACCTCCCTCTAATATCCCAAAATTCGAGGGGAAGACTGGTGAAGATCTGGGTGACCACGTAATCACATTCCACTTATGGTGTTCATTGGACTCGTTGATAGATGACTCAATCAGGTTGAGATGATCTCAACATACCCTAACTAGAAATGCAGCTAAGTGGTACATGATGTGGCTAGGGGGCACCTTCACTTCTTTCAGTGACTTGGCTACTATCTTTTTGAACAATTTTCAATTTCCCATATGATATGATGTCGAAACTAAGCTTCTGGTTAATTTCCAACAAGATCAGGAAAGTCACATTTTAGATCATATCCAGGAATGGAGGAGAAGGAAGAGGCTCATCAAAGCCTTTATCTCATAAGAATTCCTTCTCGAATAGTCTCTTAAATCATTACAACGTGAGGCTAAGGATGTGTCCCTCTCCAGTGTTTTCACTAAAGAGAAAGCTATTTTTAGGGCCCAACAGTTAGAACTGATCTACTCTCAGTTTGGGGTTCTTAAAAAAATTCTACCTGATGCTCCTAGATCCAAGGTGGATAGAGCCAAACTGAAGCGAGGTCCCCACACCAACGAGCTAGTCAGATTGATTGATGTAAACAGGGTTAACATGCTAAATCAATTGCAACAGTTATCTTTACAAACTCCTTCCTCTATGTAGGCATCACCATCTACATCTACACCTTCTCAACCTATGCTTATAAACGACATCCAAACTTCCAACCCTAAAGGAAATCAACAATCTGATGGAAATAAGAATGGACGAGGTAGGAAGAACAACTAGGATGGGAAGGGCAATGCAAAAAAACATGACAATGATGCCAAAGAGAGTAAGAAAGAGTCCAAGAAAAAGGTAAATTTTCCATGCAAGTTATGCAATGGGGATCATTTGACTCATCTCTGCCCTAAGATCTATGACACTCAACTCTTATTAGTGCAGTAACGGTCTCCTAGCTCCCAGGCTATTCTCACTAACCCTTTTCCCCAAGGGCAACAATTACTAATGCTGGTACCTGTGTGGGGAAACCAAGAAGCGGAAAATTCATCAAAGGTCTATATGATGAGCTCACATATCAACGTCTCTACATGATCACATGATTATGGTGAGTCAGAATCATCTAAGGCTATGTCTACTTCCAATGCCTTAGAGCCTCTCCATATTAATAAGCCCTCTGTTGCTTTTATACCTCAGATGCTGAAAGTCTCCATGAAGCACTCAACCATTAACTCTAATGCTAGGGCAGCCAAGAACTACTCGATTGTAGAAGATGTGGATGAGATTAATTTCTCTATGTTAGCATTAGAGTTACTCCATTTCTGCCCTGCTCAGAGGAGTGCTTTGCTCTCCATAAACGGAGCAGTAGATCCAAAAAATTCTCTTTTGCACACTTTTGATATGTCAAACATCAAAAAGATACATCCCCCATCATATGGATTTCTAGATAAAGTCTACATATCGAAATACTAATATCTTTCGAACAATTATAGATGAGGCAACTACCACATGTGTAATGTCCATGTCATGTTGGAAGGCCATTGGATCACATCAAGTTGTTCCTTAACCCACTCTATTGACAACGTTTCATGGAAATTCTCATAGGCTACATGAGATTATTCTAGTGTTTCCTGTTTATGTTGGGGGAAAGGTGCTAAATATTGAGGTAGAAATTGTTGATGCAAACCTGGATTAAAACCTCCTCTTAGGTAGGAATTGGATTTATGAGATGGATGCCGTAGTCTCATCATTATTTCAAATCCTTCGTTTTTCTCATGGGGGAAGGACTATAAAAGTTCATTAGATGGATTATTCTCCAGGTGATTCTCATGCATCCTCTGACTCTACTATTCCATTAGTGGACAATCCTAGGCAACCTATTCAGAATTTAGGAGGTCGGATGTACTCTTATTTAATGGGTAGTTTTGATCTCCATGCTCCTTCAGCTAGAATCAATGTTATTTTGTTAGGCCCCTATACTACTAGTGTAACCCCTTATTGTTATTACTACAGCCCACTTATTATATTGATGTACCCATGTAGTGCCCATATTGTTACTATTGTGCCCCATAGAAGCCCACTATTGTTATTATTGTGCCCTTACATTATTATTGTTATGTAGGCTCTGATTATGTTATGACCCCTTAGACTCCTATATATAGAGAGGAGGTCTTTTCATTTGAATCATCTGAGAATTGTTCATTTATGTAATGTAAAGGAGGTTTCACCCTTGAAGAAGATGAATTTTAAGGCTTTTATCTATATTTTCTATCTTTTCTTGAGCTGGTTTCATAACATTTGGTATCAGAGCTTTGGATTCTAGGGTTTCGCTGCTCCAAACAGGTCATCGTGGAATTTTTGCTACAACGTTTGTTCTGTGAGGTTTCATAAGTTTCAAAAAAAACCCATTTGATAAGAAATCACTCTGAATCTTGGGTCTGAATTTTCGAGATTTTTGCACTATAATTTCAGAGATATGATCTGAGGAAGTTGGTCTTTTTGCATACTCCTGAATTACATTCCAAATAGGTGACCGGTGGAAAATCGTCATAACTTTCTCTCTGGGGATCGGATTGAAATTTCATCAGAAGGTACAGAAAGGTGACGGACTTTAGTTTCTTTTATCCATTTTTCAGATCGAAAGGTAGAAACAGTGACTCGTGGCACGTCGTACAAGTTCGCTCTACTGAACTAGTCTATAATCAAGTCACTGTGGGAGATTTCACATAACTCTTCCTTGGAGAATCCAATTTGGGTCATACTTGTGGCATTGGAAAGAGGACATAGAGGGCTACTACAAATCACAAATTCAAATATAGATGATCAGAAAGTACAAAGCTATAGGCATTTCAAGTTTGAGCCCCTAAAATCAAGAAAAAGCAAGATGAGGAAGTTTGATGGCAAGGATCCGGCAAATTGGATATGTCAGATGGAGAAATATTTTGATCTACATGGTGTACCATTATTACAAAAGGTATGTATTACATATTCATATTTAGAACCAGATCAATTTTAATGGTATAAAGGGTTTTTTTCTGGTAAAAAACTTGTTACGTGGTCAATTTTCACAGAGGAAATGATAGCACATTATGAGGATACAAAGAGCAACACCTTCTTTAGAGTAACACCACAAAAATTGGAAATAGTAAAAGGGATTTGTTACATATTGGAAAGTAAAATTATGGAAATAAGGAAGTCTACCCCTCACAACTATAAAGATGGAAGTGTTGTTTCTCCTAGCCTTCCACAACCTACAAGGGTTACACCACAACAATTGGAAGGAAAAAGAGAAAAAGGGCTTTGTTACAATTGTGATAGCAAATGTACTAAAGGTCATAAGTGTGCTGAGAAGAAATTATTTTACATAGATTACGAAGACGAGGAAGAAAAGGATCAAGAAACATCAAAAGAAGATGATATACAGTAGGACCCCGCCCCAGAGAAAGAAGAAATGAATCAGACCATATCTTGTAAAGCATTGGCAATAATTACCACTCCTGAAACTCTCAAGATAGAAGGACATATCAAGAAGAAGAAGTGGCAAGAAATGAAAGATCACATCAAGAAAGAAGAAATGAATCCAACCATGTCTTGTAATTCATTGGTCGAAATTAGAACTCCTCAAACTATCAAGATAGAAGGGCATATCAAGAAGAAGAATGTTCAAGAAGTGAAAGATCACATCGAACATCAAGAAATGAATCCGACCATATATTGTAAAGGATTGGAAGAAATTACCACTCCCCAAACTCTAGCGATAGAAGGACATATCAAGAAGAAAAAGGTTCAAGCAGTGAAAGATCACAACGAGCATCAACAACAAGTTCTCCAAGTTTTAAAGGATAACGCCACTTTGGTGCAAAATCAAACGAAACAACAGGTAGATCAACATCATAGTGAAAAAAATTTTGATGTAGGTGATTGGGTATTTTTACTGCTACATCTCAAGCAAGCTATTTATGAGAAGGAAATGTTGGAAATACTACATGCACTTAAAAAATGGCGACCTTATCGAATGGGAGGACTCTTCAAGAATGAGGATGTGGAAGCATTGTTTTGTGATATTTCTATTATCCAACTAGATTGGATAAACGAAGCAAGGGATGAATGGAAGAAAGACGAAGAAGTATGGCAACTTATTCAAAAGTTGCAAAAGATCCCAATTCAAACAATATTGCCAGAAATTGAAGAGGAAGGAAAAACCATATTGGAACCTAGAGCAGTCACAGAAATAAGAACCCGATAGCTACAAAATCGATCAATTTCAGAGTATCTCATCAAGTGGAAGAATTTACCCACTGAAGATTCCACATGGGAGGGCAATAATTTTATACAGAAGCATCAAGAACTACTCAAGCATTGAGGACAACACTTTTTGAAGGAGAGGGGAATGTTAGGCCCCTATACTACTAGTGTAATCCCTTATTGTTATTAGTACAACCCCCTTATTATATTTTTGTATCCATGTAGTCCCCATATTCTTATTATTGTGCCCCATAGAAGCCCACTATTGTTATTATTGTGCCCTTACATTATTATTGTTATGTCGGCTCTGATTATATTATGACCCC